>JAANDH010000063.1:431181-473007 GCA_011799765.1 Nymphaea thermarum
ATCAACATTTTATTCGTCAAAAAGTTGAAGAAGAAGAGATCTTGCCTACTTATATCTCCACACATGAACAGATAGCTGATCTCTTTACCAAAAGTCTCACAGGGCAACATTTTTGGAATTTGAAGAACAAGTTGTGCATGATTAAATCTGATGCACAACTTGAGGGGGGCTGTTAGCGTATGGGGATCGGGTCTACTTAGACCCGATCCATTCTTTTTATGTTCTCACGCCCAAGGTCACTTACCGGTGGCGTTCTTGTAATTGTTTATTCTTTATTGTACATATTTGTTGTACCCTAATCAGGGTTATGTTATGTTAATGAAGATCTATCGCAGTGGCTGCCTCTCTCAAGACGCCGACTGCTTTCTCGTCTACTCCATTGCCTCTCTTTGCTGCTTTTCTTCTCTAATAACAGATTTACAGACGGAGAGACGTGTTCACATCCAGATTCTTACAAAATTTCGGTTAGAAGGCTAAGAAAATTTAAGTTTAGTTTCTAAATTTTATATTAATGACAAAAAATGTCTCCTTAAAGTGGGAGTCTTACTGTTAAGAGAACTTCTCTAGAGCCCTTGTCAGTTTGCTAGTTTGCTTAGAGGTAAGGAAAATGGCAACAAGAACAAAATTTTCTGACAATACTTTTGCTTCTATGTTAAGGGTTCTTGCAAGATCTTGAAAGTTCATTCCTTCTGAAAGGATATTGCGGAACAATTGCTCTTTAGAGTGGTAGTAACAAAAGAAGGGATTATTTATAGGTGCACAAGGATGCATGACAATTGTAAAGTTCTTTGTCTCTAGCATAGTCACAAAAAATGCATTTTTTTTTGGAAAAAATGTGAAAAAATGCGATAAATAAATTAGCTGTTTAAAACTTTTAAAAAGCGCTGTTTTTTTCAAATGTTAAAATGAAAAAAACGTAAAAATGGAAAAAACTTGTTTTTTCCTTGTTTTTCATTTTATTCATTTTTTCATGTTTTTTTAATGCCAAACTGTTTTTTTTTTTCATTTTCTAATTTTTATTTTTTACAAATATACTTACTTTTTTGATGTTTATGTTATTAGTTTCTCACTTATTTATTTTCCCTCATTTTTTTTGTTTTTTTAAGTCTTTAAAAGCTTACCATATTTTTCCTTTTTTTGCAAGATTACCGTATTATACTCAAGAAAAACCTCGTTGTTTAAAACACAAGAAAGTTTTTTGTGACTATACTTTCTGAAGTCTCCTCTACATGTTCAGATGCAAAATTCTCTTTGTATTTTCTATTGTAGTACATTATTTTATCCTGCAAGAGGTTTTTTCTTACTCAACATCAATCATATTGGTTTTTCTTAATAAAGATGTGAACATTTTCTTTTGTTTTGAGCAACCCATATTTCCAGAAATTAGTACCTCAATAGTTGTGAAAAATGGTTGTATGGTAATCTCAACGTGCAATCAAGATGGATGTTTGTTGTCCCAACTGTTGTTGTTAGTCCCAACCTGATAAGAAAAAGGAACTATTTGACTGAACTGCAGCAAATTACCTTAATGTGACTGGATTTTGTAGGTACTTGAATATTTCACAGTTCCTCTGGTGCAGTAATGGTTATTGCTTCCATGAATATAATAGGCAAATAATGTCATTTATGTACATAACATATTAATAGTAGGCGACACATATATTCCTTGCAAGTGTATATTAGAAGATAAAAAAATATCTGCTGAATGCTTTTACCTGTATTATCTCCAAGATTTAGGACACAAAAATTTCACATTTTTCTCATGAAATTCTGTATTATTTTCAATTAAAAAAATTGAAACTTGTTGGTGTGAACTGTTCCAGGACTTTGCTGCTTAGATCATTAGTTGACCCAAGGAGTTTACCACGATTTTTTACCCCTAACTGAACTGTGATGATGTTGACAAGAATATTTCTGCAGAAGCACATTCATCTTTTAAAGAAAAATTATCTTTGATGTCAATACCAAGAATTACTAATTTTAGTGGTACCCAGTAGTTATACGAAGAATTGATGAGTTCATGCTTGTCCATCAAGATGGCAAACACAAACATCTTTGAGATACGAATTGCGTATAAAATTTGAATATGAAGTGGTGCAACTTTCTACCTTAAATTACTTCCAGATTATTAGCTGGTGGAAGATACTGCAATCTGGTGATGTCCTAAAGTTATGATCTTATTTTGACCTTTAACAGGTTACCAATGAAAAGGTGAAGGCCCTTGTGGAGCTAGCACAACTAAGACATGAATTTCAACAACTGCAAGAGTATGGATCTTTCTTTGTCTCTCTTCCCCTGGCCCTGCATGTAAACAGTCTATCTTGATTGGCACTACCATTATCAATAATGAATCCTTTTCTTCGTGGAGAAATTCTTTGTTCGCTAATAGGAGGGGCTGGGAGTGACTGGTGGCATCCTCTTTGTGTTATCTGGAAAACTTTATTACTGACTCAAAGTCTCAAATGCTACATTGGTTATTTTGACAATTTTTGCAGTCGTGTATATTGTCTGCCATTTATGAAATATCCTCACCGTTAGATAAATAGTAAGCCAGTTTTTGCAGAAACCAATCTTATGATAGTAAGAGACAGGAAAAAGAACACTATCAAATGATTCTGCTACGCAGTGCTGAGAGCGGGTCCTTTTCATCCATCACAACTGGGTTGACAAGTTTCATCATCTATAATAAAAATAGAACTTGTCTTAGCAGTTCATTTTTTTTGAAACTGCTGAAACCAATTATGTTGCTTCCATTGAGGTGGATAGGAACTCGGGTAATGGATGAAATACTGTTCAATTTCAGAATAAGCTAAATGGTGGTTGCTGTTCACGTTTTGGATATTATGCCATGGAAAGCAGAAGAAACTGGATGTGGTGGAGCATGTATTCTGCACGGAAGCTCCTATTTTAGTACTCAGTAGAGCAACATCTGTTAAGTTGTCTGATGCAAAATGAAAGCTTCGAGGCTTCATTTATTCTTTTCTTTTCTTTTCTTTAGCAATATCAGTATTTTTGTGCAATTGGATAAATAGAAGCCACATATAATCAAGAATAGTGTCAACATGTTTTTGCATTTGCTAATTTTTCTTTGACTAGATCCCAGGGAGTGAAAAAGTTTTCAATTGGATCTATGTTTGGATATGTTTCTACACTAGAAATCTTCTCTCTTTCCTTCCGGAGATACTGATCACTTGCTTCATTCTTTTAGAACTATCCGTGATGGACATAGACAAGGCCATGCCTTTGACAAAGAGGGGAAAATTAGAAGTATGTTCAGGAGGTCGTACTTGAAGCAGTGGATAGGTTTGTCAGATGGTCAAGGAAATAGCACTGTCACTAATGCAAATAACAGAGACAACCGGTCATCCACCACTTCCAGCTACAGTTTGGATCTTGCAATGTAAGTATGGACTTTGGGATTAGGGTTTGCATTTGTTTTGGGAGGGACTTGTCGTAATTACTTTGTGATTTGTTTCCTCTCTTTGGTTCATCTCTCTCTGTCTCTGTCTTTCCCTCTGTCTCTCTCTCTCTGTGATGGAGAGGGAAACTGCCGAGTTTTCTGTAAACGTCAAGAATTGCTGACTTGGTGGTGTTTACTGTGTTGTGCTTAGAATCACATTTAGCTGTAGCATGCCAGGTTGGACCTGCAATTCTAGGCCCATGAGCCTTAAGAAAACTTGGTTAAGTTAGCATGTTTTTATCCATCTAAGAAGAACCAAGATGTGGTATCCCTTCTAAAGAGGACTTCAGGCAGATAGGCTCCATCCCTGTCAGGAAGAGAAGAAAGAAAATCAAGCAGGATGGAGCCCAGTAACCAGAGTATGGTCGAGCAATGATTGGTTGACTGGGCATTACTGAGCATATTGGTTTCAGCTTTTGGCTCGATAAACCTAGTTTTTTCTTGCTAAGTTCATTTCCTTACAAATTCAGCTTTATGTATTGTTGCACCAAATTGACACCCTCGGATGTTCTCCTTGGTTTGTGGCCTTCTTGAGCTCTTCATTTTTTATGCCTTGACTAACGGGCTAATATAGGTTGGTAAGTTTCTATTTGTACATATGAAACATCACAGTGTTCATTGCAGGTTGAAAGTTGAAAATGCAAGGCTTCAAGAAAGCATCACAAGTATGGAGCACATCACATCTTGCATACACAAGCTTCGCCTTTCGTTGATGAAGGCATGTTTGGTTTCTTTCTTCTTTCCCCATTCATAGTGTTCATTCTAGTCGTGAACTTGTAACTTTATATTGCAAATTCTTTCTCGTCTGCCATGGCAATCTAAAATTTTAGGTATCAACAAAAGAATGATGACTTAAGACCGGTTTTTTTGGTATGAATATTCTAGATGGTTACCACACTTTACAATATTGCATGGTTTTCCCCAACTTTTCGTAAGTTTCATAGCATGGGTTATAATTCGTACAATGTTTGAGGAGTTGGACCGTGTTTCTTTTCCAGTCTTCCTAGGGGTCCTTCAATGCATGTGTCCATCTACAACGGTCCTGATAGTATGCGTAATGTTAAGGTTTTGATTATGCTTTTGTTCGGAGAAAGAATATATGCTTTGGTCATATTGATGTACCTCCATGACAGCTTCATGAAATTACAGCTATAATGTTGTTTAGGCTCTAGAGGTTGAAGTGTCTAAGATGGACAGCGGCTCATTGGAGAACCTGGATGGCATCATCTTTGAGGCAAATCTTATTAAGACTGCCCTTGGAAGTTCCCTTCCTGTTAGTTGGTCGGCCGAGGCTGAAAATGGATCACCCAATGGACCTGCTGCAGATGATTTGGGTGCCAATGACGATGTAGACTGTGTCTCTGCTGCTGGATTTGAAATGGTGGAGCTTCTTCTAGTGGCAGCTCAGCTTAAGAAGGCATCTCTAGATCAAAAGAATTTGACAGGAAGCTTAACTATTTAAATAGGATTAAAGACTCGATCATCTCACCGGTTCACATTTACAACTTTCACTAGTATGGCAGAAGTCGCTCAAGTTTGAATTGTAAATTCTTCATTTATTTGTATTATGTGTAAATAGATTGGAGAGGTTTCTCCTCCTGCTAATTTATTCTTTTGTGCCATAAAAATTATTTTAAATCGGTCCATCGACTTTTTGTTACCTTTATTAATTGTCTACTTACTATGTGCTGTTGAGGTAAAGAGAAGCCATTTTACTAAACCTGACCATCATAATTTCAGAATAGCAATAATCCGCTTAGCAAACACACATGCCTCATGTCTGATCATTAGCTGAACAAAATAAAAATTTTGGTTTACAACTCTGGAAATTGTGATAATCTTTGTTCCAGGTGAGTAAGAGGGTTAATCCCACAGGCCACCGCCCAGGCAATGGCCAAAGCCCTTCTCTTTACTTTTGCTTGCAAGGTCCAGAGTTGTGTCGGTACTAGGTAGTGAGATCAATTTTATGCTTGACAACTACAACTTGGTTGAAAGGCAAAGGCATTGCTTGGACGAGGGCGAGGCCCTTCTCCCAAGCCAGAGAGCGATAACCTGTTTTAACTTACATTGAAGGTGAATGTTCATGGGTTCTGAGCCTTCATCCGTCAACCTAGTGGATGGCATGGCCTGCTAACCACACTTTCTCCGTTCAATTTTTTGGTTCTTTACTCGTGCTCATGCCTACATAACAAAAAATTGTTGAACGTCAGTAAGTTGGCGAAATTTGAGTGATAATTTCAAAAATGCGCCTCACGCTTAGATTTCTTGACGGGGCCTTTTTTGGGTTGAAGACTCTTAAGCAGGAATATAAAGTTGATGAGGTTAAACAAGAACCATTTTTCTTTTCTTTCTGGGCGTGCTCAGGACGCACCTTTCAACTCGAAAAACTGTATGGATGAAGAGTCTTTTAAGGCCAGACTATTCTATGGGACAGTGTCATAAATCAGTTTTCAAGGTTTCTGGTACGCTTCATCCATATATTACAGAACTATATCAAATTAAAGCGGCTCATCGTGCAGCCCTCATTCACAGGCACGATCCATCTGTTAAGGACGACTTGTACGATTGACAGCAACTTGCAAGTTCGAAAGTCACGGGAGGCATTTCCTCTGCAAGATTAACACCGAGGGTACACCACCAAGCAGTGAGATCAGTACACCTTCTAATATATAGCAGGTGAAATAAAAAGCAAGCCAACCAAACATTATTCGAAAATTTTGAGGCTGTATCCGTAAATAGCCTAAAACTTTTTGCCCCGGCCACGACACTTTTCGCTCGAAAATTTGACCGTTGGAGCTGCGAAGGATTATATGAAAAGACATAAAAGCCCTCAGAGGACGGGGAGACGGACACGTTAGACGAGTGGCATACTTGGTCAAAGGAGAAAAGGATAGGCGTGAAGTGCAGCAGAGACACGGCTGCCAAAAGGGGACCGGCTGTACCGTAACTTAGAGAAAGAGAGAGAGAGAGTCAAACTGTTCCTTGTTGGTGTTTGAAAATGACAGGGCGTACCCGCAATCTTGACCGGCTCGGCTTCACCAACACTCTCCCCTCTGAAAATTTCAGAAAAGAACTGCAACCATGATTCCCTGTCAGATCACACCCATCACGCCCACCTGCTACTACTGCCGCAGCAGCAGCTCTCTCTCTTTCTTTCTCTGCACATCTTATCTCTCCAGATTCCAGAGGTCAAAGAAAGTAATTAAAATGTATTTCAATATTAATCTTATCTTCCATAGTTGATGGTTTTTCCCATGCAATGCGAATGTTCAATTTGAATCTGCCATTTCTGTGGCAACAACAGTACTTGGACAACTGATTCGAAGTACGCAAAGTATCGGCAGTGGAGACAAAATGTTGGCGATTGTGAAGTTTTTCCAAATATGCTTGATCGAAGATCATGCCTTATGGAGGTATTTGTTCTGTCAGAAATCAGAAGCATATGTTAGGTTAATTCAATCACATTGTAAAAGTTATTTTCAAAAGCTTCTAACTATGATTGTCCATGATGCCTCGAAGCTTCGAGATTGAAGGAATCATGTTCCTGTATCAAACCTACTTGACTAAGAGTTTCATTTCAATTCACAATAAGAGTGGGCAGTCCTGGGTCAGGCACCAATCAAACAAAATCTGACGTCTGTGGAAATTTGCCTGAAGTACAGATTGTGTCATTTCATGGGAAAGTAAAGATTTACTTGAATTCTGCTGTTAAATATAAGAGTTTTGTTCACGACTTTAGTGAATAAGCAGGGATTCAGTATTTCCAGAACGAGGCCGTTGATCAAGTTTATCAAGGAACGCTATGCGGAAAGAGGTTTTCAGGGACGCTACAAGTCATCGAAACTTGTTTCCGGAGAAATGGTTTTCACTTCTGCAACGAACTTGGGCAGCCTTGAATTAAATGAGGGCAGCATCCCAAAAGCATCCTGTCCAACCTCATTTGTCTTTTGGCACAAATGGGCACGCCCACCAAGAAAGAGGAAATTCTCACCCTCCGTTGGTGCCTGCACTTCTTTACATTAAAATATTGGATGTGAATCCACCGTGGGCTACTTTTTTTCAATGAGAGGGAGAAGATCTTTGCTATACATAAATAAGAGGTCAAAAATGCATTCGCAGCCAAGAGAAAAAAAAAAAATTACAAACTGGAATCGCCCACTACAATTTAAATTCCAAATGACAAAAAAGAAAAGAATTTTCCACGCGGGTTTCACCGGGGACCGGACAGTTCCATTGCTTGAGTGTCAAGAGATGAACCATCATCATCGTCATCGTCATCGTCGGGCATCATCATCATTCTGGCATCGTCTGAATGCAAACTGCTGCCTGTTAGTTTCTTGTTGCTGTTCTTCTTCTTCTTCGAATCCCATTCCATTGCTTGACTGTTGCTATTTTGAGAGGCTTCCCATTTGTGTGCAAGCCCATCTCCTTCCAACATCTTCACAACTTCTGACATCTTAGGCCGGTTGATGGGCAAGTATTGAGTGCAAAGGAGGGCCACTTGAACCATCTCACTAGCCTCGATCCTGTCATAATTGCCTCTCAAATCCTTATCAACTAGCATGTCATGCTTCTTCTCCTGATGTATTTTCTTGACCTGCAACCCACTTCAAAACAAACCGATCAGCCCCACTGAGCCTACTCCACCTCACACAAGATTGACTGTACTTGAGCCTAAGCTTAGGCTGTATGTCCATTCCAGCTGTGGATTCCAGACTTTTGTCCAGGTACAAGACAATAGAGATAAACCGCACAAAAGGTTTCCGATGCATCCATTTGAATTAAATAACTAAAACCTCAAGGCGATTTTTTGATTAAATCCGATGTAGTATTCCTATGCCCACACACGGATGTGCAAAATGCCAAGATGAATAAAGCCAAAGCAAGGCCACCAGCAAATGACAAAAAGTCCTCACAGGAGCATGCAGAGTATTTTTGTTTATAATGATGAAATAGGGATGAAAAGGTGTTCTTGTCATTTAATGGAGAGATTTTATCTGTTAAATGGAAAGTTTGGTAGATGGTGTGCGTATTATTGACAAAGGGAAAAAAGTACAAAACTTCAACGCTTACCCAGTCCAGCATTACTCCTTTCTGATTTGCAGCTTTGTTGCCAAAATCAAGAGCCGTTTGGCCTGTAATGAGCTCCAAGAGGAGAATTCCAAACCCGAAAACATCGGTCTTTTCCGATGATTGACCGGTAGAGAGGTACTCTGGAGCAATGTGACCTACAGTTCCTCTAACAGCAGTTGTCACATGTGAATCAGCATGATCCATAAGCTTTGCTAAACCAAAATCACCAACTACTGCTTCGCAGTAATCATCTAGAAGGATGTTTGCAGCCTTGACATCTCGGTGAATTATTTTCGGATCACATTGTTCATGCAAATAGACGAGGCCTCTAGCTGCACCCAGTGCAATTTTCTTCCTTGCGTTCCAGTCAAGAGTGGGTTTTCCTGTCATAACAAAATGAAATTGCATCGCTGTTCCCTTGCTCACTTCTTTAGATCACTGGGGGCATTTACCTACGTTTGCCCACTTAATTTTTACCCGATCAAAAGAAATTGGGTCCAAATATTCTAGTTTTTTATTAACATATAATCTACCAAAATTTCAAACAAATTACAGGACAACTTAGTGAGACCAAATTGTCTTTGTTATTTGTTAAAATTCATCTGGACCCAGTAAATTGAGAGAGAGAGAGAGAGAGAGAGAGAGAGAGAGAGAGAGAGAGAGAGAGAGAGTACCTCTGAGCCTAGAAGCAACACTGCCATTGGACATGAAGGGGTAAACAAGGAGCCTCTCGGAAGGGGTAATGCAGAAACCAAGCAACCTCAGAAGGTTACGGTGAACGGCCAAACTGATCATCTCAATCTCTGTTTGAAACTGAGTCTCACCGCTATTACCACAATCTTTCAGTCTCTTGACGGCCACCACCGTGTTATCTTGTAAATAACCCTTATAGACATTTCCAAAACCACCCTTTCCCAATATCCTCTTACCGTTGAAATTGTCAGTTGCTACTTGGAGTTCCCGGAAGCTAAACGTCTTGACGTTTCCCAAGCATAACATTTCCTCATCATGATAATGATCTGCATTTTAAAAATTAACCAAAATTTAAAATTAACCAAAGGCACAATATGTCGAAACTTTATAACTATCTTAATTTTTAAAATACTTTTCTCGATTGAATTTAAGGCACAAGATTAACAGGGGCAAACCGTAGTCATCTTGGATCAATTGTCTGCTTTGCTTCTTCTTCCACCATACTAGGAAAGCTAAGACAAGAGTGACTCCAGAAGTACAGCCAAGGGCAACTCCAAACGCGACGGCTACTCTGTGGCCCCTTGATTTTCCTAAACAAGAAAACTCTTAGGAATATCAAGTAAAGATATACAGCAAATTGAGCAGAAAACACGAAAGTTATAAAATAAAGCATGCCTTCAACCCAATTCTAAGTTCATGAATGCGCATACGGAGATGAGCAAAAGAACAAGGGGAAAACATACCCTGTAATGCATTTGTGGAGGAAGAACGAGAGCCTGACAGAGTCGCTGGGGAACAATCTTGAGCCGAACCACTTCCACATGTCAGAAAATTACCCTGAATACTATCACCAAACAGAAAAGAGAAGATGGGGAAGTCAACAATATGAAAGGGAAAAAAAAAAGGAAATATATAGCACTTTTTTTACTTGAACGTTCTAGCTGGAACTCTTGGCACAGGTCCACTTAGGTTATTGAAGGACAGATCCCTAAAATATCAAATCATTCAAAAAATCACAGAATATCGTCGTATATGAAAATTATTGAGCAATCAGTTCAACAGTACAGTGGATTTCTCTCACAAATATAAGAAACTCACAGGAAAATAAGTGCCGGAACTTTTGAAAGAGAAACAGGAAAACCTCCATTAAGACTGTTATTGTTTAATCTCCTGAATCAACAAAACAAACACATTTTACTATATGGAAAACAACATAACCATCATATTTTTCTAAAAAAGTATGAGGAGATAAATGTAAGCGAGAAACCCGAAATGGGGAGATAAAAACTCACAGGTATTGTAGACTGGTCAGCTGACCAAGGCTATCAGGAATAGGACCAGTAAATTTGTTATTAGAAAGATCAAGTGTTCTCAAATTTGGAAGTTTCCCCAGCTCTGCCGGTATCACCCCAGTGATATTATTGTTCTGAAGCAGCCTGTATAACCAACAGAAAAAATTCCAGACATAAATGCCTTGCAAGACACAGCCCAACAAGACTCTCAACGAAAAGAGAAAAACAAATCTCTTCACCTAGAGGAAAGCGAAAAGGAGAGGGGAGCTGGAGATGAATTCTTACACTTGCTGGAGATTGGTCAAATTTCCTATTGCTGAAGAGAGTCTTCCAGACAGACTTCCGCTTGGTGCCTCTCTAGAACATAAAAACAGAGAGAACGGAAAATTTTCATTCATGCATTACATGAGAAGCAATGAAATCCGAATAAGTTGAAGGTAAAACTTACAATACAATAACCTGATTCGCAGGAGAACAAGTGATCAATGCCCAGCTACAGGGGTCAACAGAGTTCTCGTCCCAATTGCCCAATATTTCATGTGGGTCAATCAGAGCATTCCGGATGGTGGTCAAAGCTACCACTGTAATCACGTAGAAGATAGAAAAGAAAAGAGAAAAATAACAACACCCACCTCAGATTTTGCGTAGAAAAGGATGTAAAAGATGTTAAAGAGAGAGAGAGAGAGAGAGAGAAGACAGAGATAGTGCCAAACCTTCAGGGTTGAGTGGTTCAGATGAAAGAGATGGAGTGGCGGAGGAGAAGAGGAAGAGGATGAGGAGGAAGAGGAACTTGAAGAGCATAGCAGTTGGGGATGCAGAGGAATTAGTCATCGAAACCGGACACGAGGAATGCAAGAGAGGAAGGACGAATTCTTAGTTATATGGGCATACGCTTCTGAAGAACTCCAAACAGAGAGAAATAGAGACAGAGAGGTGTGAGTTCTATCATTTCCTTTTCGCGCTCTACACATGCAAGGCTCGCCTGGTCTTTTCTACGACGCACCGCCGCTAGAGGCGCACAGACAGACATGCATAGAAGAATCAGAATGTACATGCTATGCGCACCGCATGGCAAGCATAATGGACATGGGGTTGGTGGTAGCGCTGCTGCCGCAGCATGATCATGATGATGATGAGAAAATGGCAGTGGAATGCTGCTGCTGCGCGGCTTCCGCGGGCAAGCACAAACCGGCGTATTTCCGAATCACACGGCCGATTCTTCTGTCAGAACCCTGCACAAAATTTGAGAGAGAAGAGTGGGAGGTATGATCCCCGCTGCCCTCCCACACTGCACGCTGCCTCCACTCTTTTTCACATGAACTTCCTTCTTTCTCTCTCTACGTGCGCGTGCTCGGCGGTTCAGCTCTCAATAAAAACATGAACTGGTTTCTTTCCACCTGTGAGCAGTGTCACGAAGATCGGCTTGAATCGGCCATTACAATCGCATCCGTGACAAATCGATTTGATTCGGTGGTCGGAGCGCTACGTATCAGTGTCAAAACAGATTTTAAGAATTTATTCTTCTTAAAAACAGTTTTTTAATACATTCTACACAACAAATTGGCAACTGCGCCGATTCGGTTCCAATAAAACAATTTTTACAACACAGGTGCCGAGGGGAAAGAAGGAAGCGGACATGCCCAACAATGGGCTGCGTTGTCTGGCGGCCACCTTGAGATGGCATCATGGCAGCAACCAGCAAACGCTGCCAAAGCTTCCAGTTACCTGTATGTATGGACCAGTGCGACCACTCGTTTTATTGTCGCGTCCTTATTCTGACTGCAACAGTGATGGCATGGTTGATTCGACGAATATTTGTATTTAAATTCATAAAATACAAACCATAAAGATTATATGACTGTTTAAAAATGAAACAATTTGGAACAATAGATCTATAATTTGAAAAGCATGTGTACGTAAGACTTGGAATGAGCTTCACTTTACCAAAAAGTCACCTACTTATTCAACTGCATGTAGAACAAGAGTTAATAACAAGGTGAAAGAAAAAATCTTGCATGCTTAGTGAATTAATTTCTAGCCGTTCATTTAAATATGACAATATAAAGGCAGAATGTATCTAACAGTCTCAGTTTTGTTAGCCATGTATCTTTCCTTTTCCCTTTTTAAAGTTAGAGAAAGATGCCAATTAAAGCAGTTCTTTCTTGTGAACTCTCACTGACGCTACGTGTTGTCATAAGTAGCTCGATCACAAGGTCTTGAAATTGAGAACAGGACCACACGAAGAAAGATGTATCGATCTGAACAAGCCATTCTTAGCGTATGTATCACGTGAACACAGATCCGTGATTTGAATGATAATTCGACAACAGATTTTATATTTAATGTGAAAAGTTATATTTAATGATCATAAATATGAATCACATAAATCTTACATGCAATGGCATCGCACTGCGGTCTTCCATGCGCACCCAAACCCCTGTTTTTCAACAGCATGTCGATGTGACAAAGGCTGACAGTGAGTTGTTAACTATGATCGTTTAGGAATTTATATATTTCCGAGCCAAGAACAATTTGCTCAGATCAGGCAGTCGCAGAGGTTGACAAGCCAACTTCCTACTTCAATTGAATCCAATGTTCTCAATATATGAAATGTTTTTAGCTTTCGATTCAATTCAACTTTTGATTTTATTAGCGCTGCAACTGGTAACTATAGTTTGTGTTCGTATCGGATATATGGATTCGAGTCAGATTACATATTGGAAATGGTTTTCTGATCTAAAAAATAAAAATGAACAACAAGATCCTCGGCCCTTTTAAAAAGCTGGAGAAAAGAGTAGTTCAATTTGGATGGGCCCATGCCGGATTTTTACAATGCTGGTTCACCTTATTGCGCGCTTTCGTAGGATCAATAATAGACAGTGTTCAAATCTTCAAGATATCATTTAAATTTTTATAACTTCAATTGAAATATTCAAGAAGGTGGCTGTTTCTAGCATTTTCTATGTATATAAAGGCTGTGTGTGTTGAAGTGAGGCAGTCCGCTTTTTTCTTTTTTGCCTCCGAGAAAATTGGTGGACAGATTTTCCACTAGCGATAATCATTGTCGACATCTCAAACTCACCTTTTCTAACTTCTCTTCTGCACAATGCATGTCTACCAAATGGGTTTCAAGAACTAAGAAGAAAGGTAGATTTAATGCTGGAGGGGATGGCCATACGTCTCATTTGCGCACACATGCACACACACACACACACACACACACACACACACACACACACACACACACACATATATATATATATATATATATATATATATATATATATATATATATATATATATATATATATATATATATATATATATCAGAAAATTATCTGTCATAGCTGACCTTTTCAATAATAAAGATGTAAGGACCAAGGCTTCACCCAGCGAAGGCTACAACCTTTCCTTGGTCGTAAGAGCAGACACCCCATTTTCGATATTCTTGTGGAATCTCTCGGATGCACGACTATATCTTTACCTGACCTGATGGTACCAAATAATTCGCCGAAACCAAGAAAAGAATTGGTCCTGTGTAATGCTAATGCTATGCTTGTTTTCCTTGAGGTTCTGGAAAGGGTCAGTGGAAATAAGTTGGGCCCAAATTAATCCAATCTCCGTATTTAGACAAAATTATTTCATAAGAAAGAGGAAAAATTACAAATACATAGATTTTGAGACAAGGAACTCAGAAAATACAAGACGTATAATAAAATGAGAATTAGCAACATTGATGTACATGAGTACATCTGAGACAGGTGTTGTTTGAAAAGTTGCCGGTTTTTTGAGATTACCTTCACTTTTGGAACTATCTTGATGAAATCACGATATGTTCACGCTATCGTTGTCAGTTTGTTAATATTCTGGTGACTTGACAAAAAAACTCACTGATTAAAGCTGGTAGCGTTGAGTCTGGATCTGATCCTCTTGCAGAACTGAACGAATAAGAGCACTTCATTTTATATGAAGGAAAGATCATACAAGATGGAGAAGAAGCTGCAGAAGAGAGGCATGGGGATTCGAGATTCATTTACCTTCAAACCTTTGGTTGAATGCTGCTGCCTCTGCTGCTTTATGGATGGACGTCCCCACTTCTCTTTACTCATTTACTCGTGGGGAATCTAAAGATATCCTGATGTTGCAGAACGAAAAAGAAAAAGATAAAAGAACAGAAAAGAGCAAGGTTTTAGAAAAGCAAAAGGTGCTGCTCCCCCAGATACACCCTTGCTTGCAAATCTCTCTCCCTCTCTCTACAAAGCCAGGAGACATGTTTCTTGGTATGGGCATAAAGATGACCCTTTCACTTTTCCTTTTTCAAGACCTTTATCAAATACTTTCAATAAGAAGTTAAAAGAAGATAGTAACCAGTAATATTCCACGTCTTTAGAGGGAGCACAGAGTGATGTCTTTGTAAAACGTTCATTTGAATTCAAAGTTTGTTCTTCTAGGTGGAACTCATCCCCAAAACCAACTAGATCACAGGGAATTTCAAGCAACAGACTCATGCTCTTGTGCTGGACTGTGATGATCATGATGATCGACTGGTAGAACGATTTCACATCTCCACATCACAGATGCCGCTTGACAGACTTCTGGATGTAATTCCCTCTAAGTTTGGACTGAGTTGCTCTGAGATTTTGTGGTGTAAAAAACACCCACAATAGAAAGAAGGTTTATTGCTTCTACGATGACATTGTTAAGGTATTATATCCACATAAAATGGGAAAAGATGGTATATCGCATCTTCTTGAAATGGCAATATGAGGAGCCAAGCCTGTCTTCATTTGGCTTCCTGCACGCTAACCGGCGAAACAGTGGCAGAAAATTGCAGTCTGGAACTTGAGTTTAAACACAACCAAGTTCCCAATTTATCCTATTTTTGCGGGTATATCCAAGTATACCATAAAAAAGTTATTCCAGGAAGCAATAAATGGCAGTTAATGTTTGTGAACAGTAAATGGCAGGTAACTATCACAGTGCAATGAATGAAAGGGTCATCTTCTGGAATCAAAATCATTGAAGAAACATCAGAAACCATTGTCTTAAGCGGGTTTCTCGTGTGCCCATATGGCCTTTGCAGCCAAGTGGCGTAGATCTGCTTAAGACACTCAAGCTGAAGATCTTCAGCCAACCTGTGCACCCTCTACAACAAGGATGAAACAACAACAAAGCGGCTTTTCAAGCAGACAATTGATCATCTTCATAACAAAGTGAGTAGAGATCACACTCAGATTATCCTAACAAAATGAAATGCAAATGCTTTACTGTCAGATAAGCCTAACCAAGTGAAAATACGATCCCATCAAATTTGATACAGCCAAAAAAGCTCAAATCCTCAAACTTATATGAAATTCAGATGCCCAAATACTTGAAAACCAGATCCTGCCAAATCCCATACAGATAAAGGAAACTTGAAGACTTCCAAAACCATATTCTAACCTTTTACGTACCTTAAAGTTAGCGCAGCGTGCACATATTTTCACTAACCTACTTCTCAGATAGGCAAGTTACTTTCACTTAGATAAAGCAAAAAGAACTTGGGGTTTTCAGAAAGCTTACACATCTAGCAAATGTGGTTGACAGCAAATGCATCTCCTTATCACATACAGTAGAGTCCATTTTAACTTAGAACCATTTTGAAGTTACTTCGTGCGCAAATGGAAATCATAACTACATGCCATGAGGACACAACATGGTTAAAAATTATAAAGGCACAAAAAGCTGCTTAAAGGCTCGCATTGGAGTAAGAAAGAAAGGAAGGATCACTTTAGTTGATCACATGCACATGCAGCACCCTACCACTAATCTTTCTCCCCAGCTGTCTAGGCAATTTAAGCGCTTATTATATTGCTAGGACGGGTGTTTGTGTCTCTCCAGACTTGTTTTCCCCATTGAAAAATATGCAAGTCAAAAGGCTTTACTGTGAGAGAGTTTACAGATTACAGTCTGCACTGCTCAAACTAATGTTGGTGTATGGAACTTGATCCATACTGGACACTCATATGCAATTTTCATTATGGTATGGACACTCATATCCATACCAGAATTTTTTCTTATGTAAGGACATTTATGTCATTTTGTACAAATGCGAGTTTGCCTTAATCCTTATGTTGTGAGGGGGGCCGCCGTTTCATTTTTGCGTCTTCTCTCTGAGAGTGTTTGTGTTAATCTGAGAGTAAATAGTAGAAGATCTGTGTGACCGTGGACGTAAGAGATTATTGCTCCGAACCACGTAAATCTTTGTCTTCTTCCTTGTTGCTTCTAACCCCCTCTTGAGAGTGTGAAAGGAGAGTTTTGTGTGTTGTTCCTAACAGCTGAATGGTTCAATTACTTTTTCCTAATCAACACAGGAATGTGCACTGAAGTGTGGTTAAGATCTGTGCGAATCGGCCGATTTGAATTGAATCGACCCCTTTCCAAGTCAATATGGGCACCGATTCTGAGTCGTTTTTGAGTTGAATTGCATGAACCGGACTCAACTCCGCCGATTCAAAGTGAATAGCCGTCTCGCCCAAGGCCATCGGGTCTTTTAGGATAGAACTAAATTAACAACACTTTATCGTTAATTGTTTTAAGTAAGCGTTTTCGAATAAACTAAACTTTCTCCATCGACTTTTGGAGAAATTTCTTTCAAAGTGTGAAAATTGCTTATATAGTTTATGAAAGAATGGAGCTAGGGAATAATAATATTTAATATAATCATATAGAGGTAAGGATGTACACTCAATCGAGCTTGAGCTTGGCTTGGCTCATATTTTGAGCGTGACACGGCTAGCTTTATGGGGCAAGAAATGGAAAGACTCGTTCAAACTTGTTTAACCATATTTTTCATAACTGATTACGTAATGTCAAGCTTAGGCGAGTTCAAGCAAGTCATTGCAAAGACTCGAACTCAGACTTGTTTGTTGCAAGAGTCGGCTCGAACCCGGGCTTGATACGACCACTATCGAATCGAGTTTGAGCTACTAGATTCAAAGTTCACCCCTACGGATGGGTGCAGTTGTATCCATTTACTATTTATCAGAGCACGCGTTTTCTCAACTAATAGAATTGTTTTTATAACAAGCTAATAGCTCCACCATTGTAACCAAATCTCTATTACTTTGACAATTTTATAAGGAATATTGAGATAATTAAAAGATGTAAGCATGCGACATGCATTCACGAAAAAAAAAAAAATCAAAACACAACGGGTATTACAATGTTGCTAATGTTGAAAAAGTTCGGTTAAGGATATTGAGGAATTTAACTCGATGGATTTGAAAAAAAAAAAAAGAACAAAAATTTTAGTTTTGGTAGCCAGATAGTGTGTATTTTTTTGTGTATAATATCGTGAATATTCATGAGTATCGAAAGTGCACATAAATTGTCTATACAATGCGATGAAATTAAATTTTTACTTCTTACTAATTGCAACATACAAAAGTTTCAACCGATTCTAGTTAAATGTAGTTTTTGCAAAAAAGTTGGGAAAATAAATTAATTTTTCAAAATTAGTTAAGCTTAATTCATAAGTTTAGTTTTGCTTGTCATACCATTTATCATCTTTGTTTTTCCCGAAGGTGTTTTTGCTTTTATATTTTTAGTTCTTCAACTTTTTAATGTTTGTTTGAACATTTAAATATTTTAAAATATCATCTTTAATCACTTCTATTCACACATGATTGCGATCCCGATTCAATTTACGAAGTCGCTAGGCTAATTGATCCATTCAAAAACAGACTTTGATAAAATTAGTGCGTAGTGTGTTGTGTAAGAATGCAAGTAGTTCGGGTTTGCATGAAAACTTAAAATAACAAAGAAAACAATATTATTAGCGTTATTTAACATATTAATGTATTTTATCTAATTGATGAGAGGGTGAAACCACCCTCAATCCTATCGTTTGCATTGCACTTCAAAAGAATATTTACCAATTCGGCCAGCTATCATTTTTATAATATAAATCATTTCTTTTTAAAATAAATCGTAATATCAAAATTGCTTTTCCACATGTCCAAAACTTTAGATATTCACTTCTCACGTCACATTATATTTGAAAAAAAAAAAGGTGTCATTTATTGGACCTACGGGAAGCACCGCCTTTAGGAGAATAGGTTAGCGTATATATGCATATAAAATGAAGAAAGATCGGAGGAGTAATGATTTTTTCACTCAATTCTGCATTTGAAAGAGCAAGTCATGATGCTGGCTTCGCTTCGACAATATGTACATGATTATGCATGCGTCCAAATTATTTCACGTAATATATGCATTAATTTCAGAAAGAATCTGACCTAAAGCTATTCAGAATCTTGAATAGAGTCGCATGCAAATGATGGCTGCCCGGTTCGACCATACGTGGGATTTACGCAGGCCAGCTGCCATTTTAATTATATACGTCTCTCCAGCCTTCTATAACTCATGCTACTAACATGAAATTTAGTGTATATATATCCATTATCTATATCAAAATTGCAATTATATGTCATTAGTACTGACTATACAACAATGGACATGAATGATTGCGGAGGAAAATATTTTATTCCGCAAACCTTTTTGTCACAACTGCATTAAACCAATAGCTTAACAAAAAATAGTCACAAGGAGCACCTAATAAGCTAGGTTTTGAGGAAATAAAAGAAAAAAAAAAAATTGCATCATATCTAGTCGAACTAGTTGCTTGTTTATGACTTGTCATCATTTTGATTCCTATGGTTGATATGCTCTGAGCCTTGTAGGGTAGTGAATGCAACTTCAAATGAATGATACAGCATACATATTTCAGCTTTAACATAGTTCTCGACCACGGCATATATATTCCTAATGTAATCTGGATTGTTCACAACTGGAACCCCTAGCAATCGAGGAATACATCCATCAACCTCCTATAGATTTTGAACTACAAGATAGGCAATCTTAAGAATAAGCATGGCATCGGAACTAAAAATGAAATAGTTCAAGTTTTGATACGATCACATGTTCGAACTCGGCTCATCATTGCAACAAGTATACCGGAGCTCAGGCTCAAACGGTATGAAGCTAAACCAAAACTCAGGCATAATCACGAGGTGCTCGAACTTGGCTCATCTTTGTAACAAGCGTACCTGATGAACTGAAGCTCAATATTGAGCTAAACTGGGACTTGGATATGTTTTTAGTCGATCTTGACGTGCTTTCGCTTGTATAAGCATGATTGTCAGGGTTTTTTAATAGCATAGCGGCTACTTTCGTGATAGACGAAGTACTACCACTGACCAAATTCCTTGGAGCTAAAAAGATCACAACCAGTATCAAATATCTTATACAGAAAGCAGTTTCTCTAACCTATCTGATACATAACCCTACATCTTTTGGCAAAATAATTACAGAAATGGTGCTTGAAGTTTATTCATGCCTACTCAATAAATCACCGAAACACATTACGTATGTAGAATCAAAATCTAAAGAGATGAAATCTGATGCAGAATATCATTTACTGATGGTAAAGGACGAAAATCGATTGAGGTATCATAACTGAGTTCCAATCATGCGTTTTGGTGTCTGAGCTCTCTTTCAAGGTAGTATGTTAGGTCATTTTTCTCCAAAGTAGATGTAAAAGGTTGATATTCTTGTCCACATTTGAATGGGTCGAAGAAAGAAAGGTTGCTGATGAATAATGCCAAAAATCTGAGCAGGTTCATACCTGAAAGCTGCAGCGAAAGATAAATCAAGAACGTAAAGGGTTTAGGCGGAAGCACCACAAGAAAACAAGAAGCATGTGATGCTCCCAGCTCAGGGTGACAAAGGAAAACGAAAACCAAAAGAGGAATTAGCCTGTAGACAAAAATTAAGAACTTTGTCGAAATCAAGTAATCAGAAAACGAGATGGCTGGCCTCGCTCAGTCGAATCTGTGACAGCTAAATATATTGGAAGTCGTGTTACATCACCAAGATTGTTCGTCCCAAGGAAAGAACTTTTTCCTGGCAACAAGGCGCCGATGCTTCGAGGAAACATTGCCTCGACGGACCGACGGCTGACGAATTAGACGAGATTCCTTCTTCTATGTAGATTATTAATTCTTACTGCTTGCTCTCAAGGATGTAACGCCAAATCCGTGGAAGTATTAAGAAAATGAAATATACAATAGGCTTCTATCGGCAGCTTTGACAACGAAAGTCCACCATGTGACCAGAGTGTGCAGACATTAAACTAAAGCGCAGGGAGCAAATAAGAGAGGCAGATAGAAACAGTCACCGGTGAAGGCACCGACTTCCGGCGTCGTTTGATCAACAAAAGTGAAGAAGATCGGGAGGTGCACGTGAACACCGTGTCCCGATGTCCTATCCTGGCCACTGGAGAATGGTTCGAGTCTTCAATTTCCCCTGTTTGCATCGCTTATCCTTCCAACGGGGAACCTGAAGATTTCTTTCCCACCTCAACCGAGGCAAAAAGAAGGAAAGAAGAAACAGGAATTAAGATTTCGTCGAGGGACGGATAGATCCCATATCAAAAAGTGGTTTCTCCGTTTCCCAGGAAAATAGGAAAGCATATATACCAACTCTCATCCTCGCAATGCAACATTTCTTTTACATTTAACTGGATCCAATTTGGTTCAAGATTCAAGTTTAGCTCATACCTAATTTTGAATTTAAAACCTTATACAAAATCCAAATTAAAACTAATAACTAGAAGAAACAAATTTAAATTTATTAAATACCTGATTTTCAAGTTGCGAGTTTTTTTTTGTTTTCTTTACATGCAAATTGAAGCATGCCATGCTGTTTGGTACTAATGCATTCTAAACTCTGTGAATAAGAGAAAGGGAGGAGCTTGACTCTGGTTTTGAGTGGTCTGAGGTGACTCACCTGCACATTGCTCTACTGTTATTGGTTTTTTAGTCTGATTATAAGGTGTGACCACTTGTTTTTGTTGAGCCATTGCGGATTCGAATCCGGCGGCTGTCGTGGCTTGACATAGAAAGAGACGTTTACATATCGCTATCTTCCAGCCTGTCGTGCAACTTGATCATAGAAAGAGACGGCAGCGGCTCTTCACACAAGAAGAAAGGCGGAGATAAGCTGCCCAGAAAACCTTTCCTTTCTGCACTTTCATTAGTATACGGACAAGCAGCTAGCCTTCGAGCTCTGCCTCCCTTCTTTTAATCCTTGCTCTGACTCGTCTGTCATCACAAAAGATGGATCAAATCACAAGTGACGCTTTTTTTTCTCTAAGCCCTGTTTTGACGCTTTTTTTTCTCTAAGCCCTGTTTTGTTTGGTAGGAGGGAAATGGAGAGAAAGGAAAGGAAAGGGAAGGGAAGAGAAAGGGGAATAAAGGAAGGGAAAGGAAAGGAAAGTGAAAGGAAGAGAAGGGGAGGGGTATTGTGGGCAGTTACTATTTTTTCACTTACTTCATTTTCTTTCCCTTCCAATCCGTCCGATTTGGAAGAGATTGAGAGGGAAAGAAATTACACTACACAATCCCTCCCCTCCTTTTCCTTTCCTTTTCCTCCCCTCCTTGCCAAACAGGTTCTGCCTCTTTCCCTCATTTCTAATTAGCTTACCAAACAAGGGAGGGATTGAGCAATCCCTCCCTTTTCCCTCCTACCAAACAGGGCCTAATTTTGGGTACAGTCTTTGGTCCTTCTTAGCAACCAAGCATAAGAATAGCATTGAAATCTCTATAAATCTATTAGTACTGTCATGCTAGCGTAAGATTAGCCTCGAAAACCCTTTTCTTTTTCTCTAACCCCGAAAGAGTAAGACTGTTTTGGAATCTGGTAGTGGAAAATTATATACCCGTCATTGGTTCTTCTAATTGTTGAGTGAGATTTATTTGATGGACTTTTTATTTGATGTAACGCTGCGTGTCATTCTTCTTGATAACGCTGCACAAGAACGTACAAACTTCAAACCAGCAAGCAGGAATGAACACATGGGCCATGGCTCCCCTGCGGAGAGATTTAACAGCCGAAAAGGAGAATGGAATTGGCAAGTTGCGCTGATCTTTAAGTAACTTGGCAAGAAAACAATATAACAGAGAAGATTGGACCAGATCAGCCTCCATTTCAGCCGCTCATCGCAGAAGAAAATAGCTTTTGACCAGTCTATGGTTTAATCGAGCTCAGCTCGTGTTCAACCACTAGACAGAGAGTCAACAATCAGAGAACCGATAGCATCATAGAAGAGACTTTCATATAACAAAAACATGACATGCAAAAAACTAAACTCATCGAACAACCACAGACTCAGAAGTACAAATAGACGACACACATAAAACCGCTATCATTATCCTAATAAGAAGCAAGCACGAACTGCTTCAGCTACGAAGCGAAGGCTTATTCTTTCCCTTATTCTAACAACTAGAGAGTAGAGACCGACTCAAGACCAACAACATACGAGCAACAATAAAAGACAAAATACAAACTTCGATTCTGCTATTTCACTTGTCTTACTAGGCCAGGCATGAAACTGCTACCCAGGTACCTTCTTCTACCACTTCTCCACTTTCCTCTGTTCCACAGTGCCCCATATTCTCACCAGACATAGGGATTTCATAGCCACCATCGACTTCCTCGCTCACAACATCAATCCATTTCTGAAGAATAGATTTTGGGCTGTTGCCCATTTCCTCCCCTGCAGCAGAAAAGCTCTGGTATACCAGGCAACCTCCACCAACCAGTTCCTGCTCAACCACCCTCCCGCATGCATAGCCTGTCAAACCATTCCTCTTTGACAGCTTTGAAATTGCGCTGTTGGAGCTGCAGTGCATGGCAATGGAGAACTCTGACGGCCCAAAGCAATCGAGCACACGCCCGATCATGGCCTCCAGCTCTGCTGTGTTCAGCGCCATGTTAGGGTCGATCACATCCACAAACTCGAAACTAGCATAGCTGAAGCCATCCTCTGGAGTGACGTGAATGGTGGATAGAGCGTTTCCGTTGATTGAATTCATGGAGTATCCGCAGGGCTCGAACTCAAAGTCGTTGATCTCAAAGTCAGGGAGGATGTTGGCGATGCCTGAGGCATCAGTCATGGTCTTTCCCAGGCTCTTGGTGTTTTTGTAGAACACTGATGCTCTTTCCCTGTCGAGGTTGGTCATGCACATTTCCATTGTCAATGGCATGACAGGAGCAGAATCAAGGGAAGACCAGTAGATGTGCCAATTCCGGGCAGGATTTCCACCATCGATCAAGTAGGCCTCTCCCGGCTTGGAGAACAGCTGGCCGAAATGGCTGTCAAGCACTGCAACTTCCTCTGAGAAGCTCGAATGAGGAGAAGGCTGAGCTGCGGGGAAAATGAATGTTCCGCGAGAGTACTTGACAGAGATGGGGGAAAGAGATAGAGAACCAGCATGTCTTAAGATGATTGGGATGGCACGCAGGAGCTTGGTGGTCCCGCAGGTCTTGATGATGATCTTGTAAGAGTAGATGAAAAGGCTGGATTCAGAAAGGACGTAGGAATCCATCACACTGTTGGACAGGTTATCAACAATGGTGCATTCTGCTGCACTGAGGAATTCATCAATCTGAGGACGAGAAAGGGCCCTGAGACCCTTCCCTTCAGGATCCGCAAAGATGGAAGGCTTGCAGAAAACAATCTCAAGCCGCTTCTCATAACCTTCGAAGCCGATGGCTGCCATTTTTGGCAGGGGAAGGTTTAGAACGAGGAGGTATGTCCAGCGGGTGTTGCAGAGGACCAGAAAAGAAGGGGAGAAGGGAAAAGAAAGAGGGTATCCGTTCCGGCCAAGGAAGACAAGTTTCTTACTTTCAGCAAAGAAATGGAAGCTAAGAAAAGACCTAATCTATCGACGGAGGTTGCATTGGGTGATATCAGGATGGCTTCCTCACGCACTGCAAATGCAAAGAACAAACAACCATGAGAAGCAATTAAGGTAGAAACAGAGACAATGACACGCTGCCACATCAAGCAGCAGAACATGAATTCCTGTCATGAATTGCAGAGGACGAGAAGAACATACGTTGGAGTAAGCAGCAGATCGGAACTTCTCGATGCCACCGTGAGGTCGGACGTCTTCAATGCTGTACCCAAGAGGAACTTCGTACATTAAGGAACTACTACTAGATTTCTTCTTAAGGCCACCCTGACGCTCCATTACAACATTCGCCTTCCTGAAATCAAGAACCAGAGGCAATTAACGGAAGCACTTTCGACACCAAAAGCAAACAAGATTCAGCAGGAAATGAACTAAGACGAATAAAGCGAATATTTAACAAGAGTTGCTGAAGCGAGCTACATGAATTGAAATACAAATAAAAAAAAAACTTTGTTCATTCAAATTTGACCTGTATGGGGTTCGATTTTTCCACCAAGACGAAAAACGTCTCAGGCAGAGACAGTCCAAACTAATCGTGACAAAATAACCAACATAAGAACCAGACATGAACGATGAGCAAGAACCTTCTGATAAAGCAACCAAAAAATCGGTAATGCGCAGGATCAATCCGCGTCCTATATTAACGGGAGAACAAACAAACCCCCAAGAGGAATATGCTAGAATAAGACATGCACGTCCATGAACGGCACGAACCAAGCCGAACCCAAACACAATGACCCAGGTGAACACGGCAAAGCCAAACACCACCGTTCTTCCAAGTCGATGGTAGGTTCTGCATCAACGGCTACCGTTCATCTGGAGCCGAAAGAAGGATATCACCACACCCATCTCTTCCCTAGGGCGGCAGCAAAGAACGATAGGCGAGCGGCACAACATGAAAGCAGGAAAGAGACGGAGGGACCTCCACTCATATAGTGAACATGGCAGGACCTTCTTCAATTCCACACTACCCATGATAATCCATCCCTCAGATGAACACCCACGATATCCACGAACAGGTATAGAAACAAAAGAAAGGCACGAGGAAGAAGATAGAAAAACCAAATAGCAACAGGCAAAAGTTCCATTTAACAAAAGGAAAACGCATCCCGTCAAGCTTCTTGGCAGAGAAGAAGAGGATACCGAATGAAAAAGCCAAGAAGAAAAACGACAATCTCCGAATGATAAAACAGAATCACCACCATTGAAGAGCTTCAAAAACAGAGAGAAAGAGAAACTCACAAACAATAGAAGAAGATGGTATCCCTTGTTGATGCCGAGCGATGGAGCCAACACCAGACTCTCTTCTGATATTTTCTTGCTCTCGACGAACAGAACAGGGACACGAGAGGGCAGAGGAGAGGGAGTCCTGTCTATCTTCTCTTCTGTTGCACCAGAAGCGGAGGGGAGGCCAAGGAAACCGGAGAAAAGGAGGGGAGGCGCACCACGGGGCGCGGTTGGGGTCAAGCACGTTACGCGGATGTCGCTCTGTGAGATATCGAAGGCGCATGGGCCGTCCTTTTATAGATGCTTCATGCCTTCCCTGCTCCCTGCGAACTCAGGGACTCCACCGTCTTTCCCTCAAACTCTTTCGAAAAATTATTTTCTGAAAAATATTTTTTAATTTTTTAAAATAAAAAAATTAAGCTAAAGATTTTAAGATACGTCCATGGACGTGGGCCCCACGGCAGAAGCACAGAAGGAAACCCTAGTTTTTCGTGCAGCACGGCCAGGTACGAGCAGGCAATAATTTTAAATTCGGTGCCTCGTTTTTCTCCAAATTTAAAAACACGGACTTTGTTACCAAAAAAAATTGAAACCCTTGGACGGGACGAACATATTTGTCTTCTCTGCATCTATGTGCTTTAAATTTCAAATAATGTTACGTTTCCGGAAATTCTAGGTACCGTTTGTCTCTTTTAAGTTTTTCACGTTTTTACCTCGAGGTAATCTTTCTCTCACCGAATTTTATATATATAATATAAATATAATATATATATATATATATATATATAATATATAATATATATATCCTCGTATTAGTTTATTGGAGAAGTACAGGACAGGATTTGGAGCTCCGGCTGAGTTGGTGGAACATTTGTCCAAAGTGTCCAGATAGGGTGGTGGGTTGGCAGATTTGGCTTCATCAGCCCACGTCACCCCCACCAACCGCGACCTAGGCAACAGGTCCGTTCATATCCAGATCCAGATTAGATCCAAATCCAATTAGGCTTCAGCTGGGTCAGTTTCAGCCGAACAAATGGAACAAATAGAAAAGCTATTTCAAACAGCCGATTGGGACCGAATCAGGGCAGTCTTCTTCTTTTTTTTTTTTTTTTCAATTCCTATATTGAGAGAACTTCAAGTTGCAATGCTGGGAATAAGATCCGATCCAGTTAGCAGTAACCGGACCTGTTCAAGTTGATTCCCCTTTGCCCTTTCGATATAAAAAAAAAATACTGATGTCGACGAAAAGCCGAACATCCGAGTCAGAGCAGCGTCGTACCAATATTTAGTGATCCCAATCTGGATCTGCATGTGGTCCAAGTTCGGCGGAATTATTCGATCCATCATCATCAACAACAACGAAGAAAAACAGAAATATCAGCGCCATTCCAGCACGGCGCTCTCATCCGGCCGCCCGGAAATAACCCTTCTTTTGTTCCTACCATGGCGGCACGTGAAACCTTGCAGAGTTGAGTTACCGGAAAACTCATTGCATTTGAACTCCTGTGGATCCAAACAAGATCCAGTTGTTGGATCCATATCCTAATCTCAGTCTCCCTGATATCATCAGCTTGTTTGATGAAATTATGCAGCACTATGTGAAGGTGTTGGAACTTGAGGCAGGGAAGCTTCTCAAGGTGAGGTGAATAAAAATGTGATCGGCGTGCAGATAGAGAGTGGAAAGCAAGAGGGGAGATGCATCGCGCTACTGCTTTCTGTGTCATCTAGATTAATTAGACCAAACTTTACAATATTATAACTTGTTATTATATGGTTTTCTCTCACTAATAATGCATGCTGATCAAGAATATTTTGCCATATCTCGTAAAAAGCTTGGAAGAGAGCTTCTCAAGACGTCACATCGTGCAAGATGGCATCTCTCGCGGGTTTGGTTGGTCCAAGATGGAGGCGCTTCCACCGCAACCTCTTCTATTTAATATCTATTGTACTTTATCAGACTTTTCATTACTATGTTTGTTATTTTTTTTTTTTTTAAACGCTATGTTTGGATGAAAGGGAAGAGAAATAATGAATGACAGAGAAAAAAAGGAAAAGCTTTCCCTCCATTCTAATTAGTCATTCAAATACATGATAGACCTTTCTTTTCATTCCTTTCCCTTCCTCTCCCTCCATCCAAACAGGCTGTAAGAACAAAATTTATTTCTTAACATCAATGGCAACGTTTCTTGAATGTGTCTCTTGCGCGCAGGTTACTCTCCGAATCCAAACCTGAGATTCAATAAGGAGTCAACCCAATTATTCATAAAGCTAGGATCTTGCCCCTACTCGATCTGGAATTGGTTTTAGAAGTTCAGATTATATGGATTGAGCCGGACCTTGTAAATGGTGGATCATGAGTCAAGGACGAATTGGTCTTGGGTACGCCGGCCCCCTGGGCATTCTTCAAGCTCTAGCAGATGGGGTCGAACTACTTTTCAAAGAAGATCTTCTTCCATCTAGAGAAGATATTCGTTTATTTAGTGTCGGCCCATCTGTTGCGGTCGTATCAATTCTATTGAGTTATTCAGTAATTCCCTTCCTTGTACCAAAACGTTTGATCTCAACGTTGGAACCCGTAATTTTGCTTTGCTTAAACACTCATGCCATTGAAACCAAAACAACAATTACCAACATAACAGCCAAAGAAGATATTTTAGGGGCTTGCGACTATTATATGAATCTACCTAAAAAATTGGTATATGTTCATGGGACACTAGAACTGGTGTTCCTTGAAGGCATGAATCTACCCCAAAAATTAAGATGGGTTTATAGAACACTCTATGTGTGGTAATTGGAAAAGTTTGTTACTATCCATGGATCTGCCCAAAAAAACAGAGCAAATTCATGAATATTAGTGTGTCACTATGATTTTTTTTTCCTAAAATTTAAGCAGATTCATGAAAGAGTAACTTACGAAACTACTTAGTTGTTAATGAACTAGGAACGTACTTGATGCTAAAGGATAAAGGGAAATTTCGGGCAACTAGAAAGCTTTACCTTCAATATTGAAGAAACATATCAGTTGGGAATATAACCTAACTTTGCTCAAGTGGGATGCTTGGTGAGCCTTCGTTTTGAGGGAATCAATGCTGTTCCAGTTGGGCTGGCCAGCTACCAAGTACAGGGGGAAGTGTTCTTTGTGACTCTAGAAGAGACGCCATTTTAGATTATTCTTAATGATAACTGACAAGGGCCAAGAGGCAACTCTTTAACCACTAAAGAGAAGAAAATCAGTGTGAGAAGGAAGCGGATGGCATCCATTTCCTTACAACTTGTAGATCTTTCTATAGAAGGTTGCTAAAGGTGGGCATCCATGGTCATAATATACTATTATTATTGAAAAAACATAATATGAATATGTCTAGTACTTGAAGGGTCAAGAAATAACATCACTATTCTTTTTAAAGCAAGAGCATAATATTTTTTGGACATTATGTTTTAAGAATATGTGTTTCAAGAATGCAATGTTAGATGCCCTTTGAACGTACTGTTTATTTGAAAGGCGGAGTCCATGCAACATGGGTTTTAGATATTCTATCTCACTTTTGCTACAGGACCACATGTCTTAATATTTACACTGATTTTCGTCCCGTGTCAAGGGATGAGACAAAAAGGTAGGACATAATATCGCTTGTTTTTTTTTGATAGGTTCCTAGACATCATGCCTGAGCATCCCAATCAGCCAACGCCCACATGATTCACTTAGACTTTGCTTAAAAATACAAAACTTTCAGAATATGTTATTGGTTTATCAATAAAGTTCCACTTCAATACCTCCAAGTTGAAAAGATGAAAAGTTCAGTACCCAATTATCTTATATATGTAGATAAATCAAATACTGATGGATTTTCTAGTGACATTCACATGAGATTCCTTTACATTTCCCTTCACTATTAATAAATATTTACTGGACGTGATCAAAGTCTTACTGCTGGTTTTCCGATTCCAGCATCTTCTCCTATCGCTCATCTTACAATTAGAATTGCAAAAGACATGTCTAACAACAGGAAAAAAAAATTATGCATATAAGAGAGAATTGCAAAAGACATGTCTAACAAGAGGAAAAAAAATTATGCATATAAGAGAGAGAGAGTATATATATATATATATATGTGTGTGTGTGAGAGAAAGGGTAGATAGACCTGAAATCCTGCAACCATTTGGCCTACTACAGGCTTTAATCACGGTCTGATACAATGAATCCGATATAGTGTACTGAGAGTTTGAAGGATGTCTCTGTGAAAACCTTGAACGAAGAAATATCTTATCTTTTTCTTTCTCTCTCTCTCTCTATGTATATATAGTGGGCCCGCCTAGGCCATGGCCCCACCCCGGCCAATAAAAAAAAATTACTACATTGAAAAAAATAATTTTTTTTAATTGCTTTATGTATTTTTTGGTTTTGAATTCAATTGGCCCTACCCGGATTCAAAGGTTAGACTGTCGGTCTGCCCCTGAAGAAAATCATGGCTCCGCCCCTATATATATATATATATATATATATATATATATATATATATATATATATATATATATATATATATATATATATATATATATATATATATATATATATATATATATATATATATATATATATATATTGTCTAGGATTGGTTATTTAACACCAATTATGTTGACCTAGTAAGAAGTACATTATGTTACATAATATATCGATATAAGTGGATTGAATAGGCAAATGGGTTTTGGCATTTTTTTTACGTACTCATTTGGATGTTTTAGATGTGACCCATTTGCATCATTAGCGTACATATCAGATGACTTTGACGCATCTTAACTTTAAGAATCTGTGTGCGCAGGCAAATTGCATCCAGCCAGATCCATCCATAGTTTGATTAGTTTTACAAATTAGTGCATTATAGCTTTCTAATAACATATTTGCGTACTCTTATTGGCCTTGTAACTTTTATACTTTGTTTTGTTGACGATGAATACACACACATATAATGATATAAATATAACCACTTGAGTTAGAAACAAAAACCAGTACTCTTACATTTGCATTAAAAAGTGCTCCAAACCATGCGTGAACCTTATACTGTGCTTATAAACATGATTTAATATAAAAATCATGGTTTTGTTCAAGTTATTTTCGTAAAAAATAATGCTCTTTCTACTATTGATTTTGATGTTAGAAGATCTGTTCAATTTTTAATTATTTAAAAAGCATTATTAAAGTAAAAAATAGATAAGTAATTATATGTTTCTCATCACGATCATATCCATAAGGTTATATTGTCAAGAAAAAATCTTTCATAATTAGTTTCAATGGATCTGGTTTTTGTTCCATATGCAAATGGTCTGGTATTTGCCAACTTTCCTCTCTCTTTCTCTCTCTCTCTCTCTCTCTCTCTCTCTCTCTCTATATATATATATATATATATATATATATATATATATAGAGAGAGAGAGAGAGAGAGAGAGAGAGAGAGAAAGAGAGAAAGAGAGAAAGAGAGAGAGAGCAACCTAACCCGACATTTTTTCTATTGGGCCGACCCAAGTGTCAAATGACCAGCCTAAGTCTGTCGTTTCATAAGCCAAATGCCCAACTACGCCCCGCCCAAGTGTCAAATGGCCAACCTAAGTCCCTCCTTTCATAGGCCAAATATCCAACTACGCCCCGCCCAAGTGTCAAATGGCCAACCTAAGTCCCTCCTTTCATAGGCCAAATACCCAACTACCCATATGATACTCGTTCCCTTGCCATCCTTAAACACATTTACAAAGAGTTTACATGTTCTATAAATGATACCACTTTGCATCAATTCAACCTATATCACGACCTATGCACATTACGTTCTAAATGACATAATTATAACTTAAAATTATCTTAGCATATAGAAATGTTAACAACCCACAACGTATCAGACTTTAAGTCGAAAAATTGTAAATATTATTCAATTGAACACACGATGTTGAATGGACACATAAAAGTATATTGCAAGAATACAACTTCTAGCCATGGTTTTTAAAGCGACGTCACTGATTCTCTCTCTGTCTCTCCATATATAAATATGTGCGCATGTATGGTGTAGGAGCCACTTTAAGAGTAAGCAATTATAAAAATTACAAACAAAGCGAGCGTAACTTAGGCCCCGTGCTGCAAACATCGACTCGATGCCGTACCGATTTATGCCATGAGACAAACGTACCGGCTTGTATCAGCTTCTATATATATATAAAAGAAATTGGTGGCTATAAGATCTTTACATGCACGACTCGCAAGCAAGAAATATATATATCAGTTTTTTATTTTTGTCAAATAGAAGTGCCATTGGCCCGACTCCCACTTGCACCGACCGTTGATAAGCCACTTGCTCCCTTCGCAAGCTGGGGATTGGTCGACCATAGTCGCCAACTTGCTTTTCCTCCATAAGTTTCCTTCTTTTGAGTTACTTGAATTCATGTCTTCTTTCCAATTAATTGCATATGATTTATCTTATTGATCTTGATTGTTAATAATACAAAGAGCATAATACTGAAAACATGTCGTCAGTTCCATTTCTGTGAGTGTTAGGTGATACCAAGTTGGAAGTGCACCATTTCCTTCCTGAAGCTGTCGCTCCCGTGTATCTGGCGGCAAAAGTTGGTGAGTTCATCCACAAGACTACCTTGCAAGAGAAATGTGGTATCGAATGAATAAACCTTACCACATGACGTCGGTCATGACTGGTACACACAGACTGAGCCCACTACCCTGGACCACGCAGCATTAAAAAAATTGCAGACAAGGACTTTGGTCTGACCCGTCGCCAACTAAAAATCCTTATATCAAAAGCATATACCGTCATGGAGGTAACATACATCAAAGCTACCCTTCTCGCAGTCACATTAGAATGCATTGACAATGTTTGCTTCAGCAACTTTAAAGCCTTGAGTCGTGGATTCAAGATAAGGCCAACTTTGCGCTAAAACGGAGGTCTCAAAGATCCAGGTGATCGCAGTGAAACTCCTTATTTTCGATGGATCGTGAATTTCAGTGTGAATCTTTCCCTAGATTAGCAAAAGCAAGCCACATGAAACCGAAATCGACGGATTTAAGATTAAAGGCGAGCAGTTGCGCACTAATGGTTCTGTAATAATGAACAACAAATGAGTTAATTGGTGCATAAGTATGTAGAAGACCGATTGAATGTTGTCGAGTAGCTCGAATTCACTCGTCAAAACTCGGTTCGAGCTTGATTAGACAATGAACACTGAAATAACATGAGAGAATGGTTAATAAGTGCAACTAAACGAGTTAACGAGTAAAACAAAAATAACAGGCTTAACAAAAATGAGTTAAACGAGTTGACCTCGAGCTTGACACTGTATTGTTGAGACAAGGTTGAGCCTGTTCCATAGAGCTTGACTCGAGTTGAAGCTCGAGCTTGAACTTTTGAGTCAAGTCAAGCTCGACTCGGCTCATGCGCAGCCCTATTTCGATGTGGGGACTCGAACAATGCCCTTAGTTTCTCGAGATAAGGTTCAGTTTTCTATTAGTGTTATCTGATCCTTCCATTTTTCTGAGAAATCTTTTCATGGAGTGGAGCTGCTTCCAGCTGTGAGCGACTTTGTGCAAGTGGGTGGGGGCTTGGAAATCGAAGGTAATTGTCCAAGAACCAGCAATGGCTTTCCCATCAAAGGACAGAGAAGCAGAGATAAGAAGCCATCAAAGAAAGAGATATGAGAGCTATGTTCTTGTCTCTGTCCTTAGGGAGGATAAGAACACGTCTTCCTTTTCCTCCTCATTTACAGAATTAACAATAGCAATCATTTAGGGTAGGTTTGGTGACCAAGGCTCACGAACTCCATGTCTTTATCACCATGAATTCAGAGAACAGAGAAGAGACAGAAAAGAGAATTTATTCCTCATGTACGCTTAGACTTTTAGACACGATGACCCTACAAATCTCTCACTCTCTCTCTCATATATATATATATATATATATATGTGAGGGTTGGTGGTGCCTACCTAATGAGGAGATATGCTACTACTGGCCATTAAACAAACACAAGGGGTTGTCGGAATCGGGACCTTTTCCCAATAAATCTTCAGCGAAAATCTGGAGAGAGTCAAATTTAATGGCTTGCGGAGAGACATCGTTCGATGGAGAAGCTCCATTTGTTTCACCAACCTACATCTCGAATCTATCTATATTTTAAGTCAACAAAATTCATTTGTCTTATTGCCTCAGCATCATAATCATAATAATGCAGAGGCAGAGCTAAGGGGCTGCATGGGTCCGCACTCCACCTTATTTTTTTTTTAAATAATTTTCATATAGATTTTAAATAATTTTATTTGTTTTATATAAAAATTTATACAATGATATTTTGGCCCGTGTTAAAATCCAAAAACTTTAATTCAACCCCGCTGATGAAATTTTTTTGGATCCACCCCCATAATCATGGGCTGTTCTTGTTCATCTTGCCTACCAGAGCAGCCTTATTGAGCTTGTCTTCAACAGCAAGCGGAGTAACCATGATCATCAATTCATAATACCAAAACCTTAATTCCGGTCAATTTTGCATAAATTTTATCTTTAGCTCTTGGTATTGGACCAGTAGATGCACTACTAGAAATAGCTTTGCAATTGCTAATGAGTAATCGATTATAAAATTTACATAATTTCAGTTGAGTAACTAAATTTATAGCTAGATGTGTGAATTATGATCCGATGGGGGAGAGAGAAGTATTACTAATATCAGCAACAGTGTTTTTTCTTTTACCCATTTGGGGTTGGGGTCGGTAAGGGGCATATATTAGCTAAGTTAATTGGACTCCTATCAGTTTAGCCATAGCATCATCCTCAATAATGTTGAACTCTGATCCCTAAAGTGGTTTGCACAATGAATGGGGTGGACGCACGTAGATGATCAGTCGTCGTTCTGAATTTAACTTCTTGTACTGTAAAAAGGAAGGTATTAATATGCAAGTTGAATCATAATAAAAGCATCACCCAAATACCTTGGGAGATGAGAGAAACAAGTAAGGGTGAACATGAGTTGAGTCGAGCCTGAGTTCAGTCAGCTCGAGCTCGGCTTGGGTAATGAAACCTTGAGCTTGACTCGGTTGAAGCTCGAAAATAGCTTGATGAAAACATATCGAGTTCGCTCGGCAGTTAAATGTTGAACACGAGCTTGACTCGATTAAGGCTCAACAAACTCGTTTGAATAGAATTGATATTCATCATGTATTACATGTTGAATTCGAGTTCGACTTGTTAAGCAAATAACTTGGTTTGAACTCGTTATTAGGTTGGGCACCAGGTGTTGGATGCGCGTGAGATGTATCCCAGGCGTTGGGATTTGATTGACTTGGATCCAGATAGGAGGCGATTTCAGATCTTGGGATCTTTATGTCCAAGCTATTACGCAATCCTTTGTTTTTAAAATGGCAGCTGTTTGCAAGATGAAATTGTAATCTCATGGATGTCAAATCAGACCCATCATCCCTCATTGTAGATTCATGAATTTGACGAACGATGATAATTAAGATCTTAAATTTGTAATTCTTAAATGCGCAGAAATAAATAAATTTTGGATTTAAGGTGGACGTTTGTTAAATCAGAACCACAAATTTAAAGTCCGACTAATCAAGCACACCGTGAAAAACCAAATATGAGTTTAAGAAATCTAAAACGTTTACAAAAAAAGCCAGAAAAGAAAACATAAATCGGCTCCCTTGATTTAATGAGAAGCAAATAATTGGGCGAATATCTATTGTATATTAACCCACAGAGCCATACGCACTAAGAATGATAAAACTATTAGAAGTGAGATGAGCCCATAAAGTTTATATTTTGACAACCAAAAAGGAAAATCGTGTGTTTTTTTAATATTAGTATATATATATATATATATATATATATATATATATATATATATATATATATATATATATATATATAATGCTTTGATGAGAATCATCGGTCTTGGGAATGATCAGATGGTGGATATTAAAGTACAAATATTGATGACAAATTGCTTTTTAAGAGTCTATAATACCCCTAAAAAGGATAAGAAATTTAAGAAATTCACTGTTTTTCTAATTACTTTTTTCCTGTGATCTATTGAAATGTAATTTGAACTCTTGAAAAAATAACTTGCCTCATATATTTGTAACTTAATCTCCACCGTTTAATGTCTTTAAATCCAAACCCATGTTATTCCTACCAAGTCTATTTTATGAAGTTGAAACTGAACCCCTATGTCACCCGGTTTTGCCCCGCCAATCGGTACCGGTACGGCAGTACGCGGTGGTACGTTTAGATCTGGTTCTGGATCAGAATCAGATTCAAAATTTTAAATTTTGAAACCAGATCCAAGATCTGATAAAATAACATGTTTGGATATGTTTTTGGGTCTTGCTTTGGACCCAAAACCAGATCCAAAATCCGGTTAAACAGCCTCCCTTTCTCGCCCGTCGAGGTATTGATTAAAGATTTCATTTAGTTTATTATATGTTAACTTTTTTCTTTCAAAAACATCAATACAGGACTAAAGAAAACGGAGATATCCTCCAAAAGTAGCAAAGAAACTCTAGTGGCCTTTGTGTAAAGAACAGATCATTTGTAAAGAACAGATCATTGGGATTCTAGTTTCTTACAAAGGCCATTAGAGTTTATAAACTCTATTGCTCATGAAATTTTGTATTTAAACTCTATTTAAGCTTGAATTAGCAAGGTTCTCAATATGAATCAGTGAACCGAGTAAACCGGAGATATCATATAAGCGCAATTTGGCCTTAAAAACCAGAGTTACAAACATCGATTTGTGAACCATTCGGTGGAGATACCAATTTTGGGGAATCGGCGGTACGCGCAAGTATAATTTTAATTAAAAAATTAATATTATCACAAAAAAAATACACCGTACCCGTACCATCATTTTTAAAAATGTCGTACCCGTACCCGTTTTCTCGTACCCGTACTAGCACCCGTACCCGTACCGCGGTGACATAGCTGAACCCCAGTTCAAAACAAAGGTACATACTTGTCACTAATTCCTTTACCGTGCCTCATATTTTAATAAGGTTAGAAATTAATAATAAATATAGGTGAGCATAGGAAGAAATATGGGCCGACTTTTTTTAAAGTTATAGCAAAAAAGTGACCGCTAAATGAAAAATCTTCATTTTTTTTATAGAAAATCTATGAGACTATGACCCCATGAATTTGGAAATGGTATGAAGTTGCCCTTGTTTGAATTGCCCAGCAATACGTACCACATACTTAGTCGTGTGCATTGATGTGGATAAGCCAATCTCATTGTTTGATGACTTAGTAAGTTGAAACTAGTGATGCCCTGATATCTACTGCAGTTTGGTTCATTCAAAGCTTTCGGCTGACGACAATATGTCTCTGTCAAAGCGCATCAAAATCACATCTTATTGGAAAAGGACAAAATAAGACTCTTTTCATTTGATAATATATTTAGTGTATGGTTTATGAATTACTAAATTTCACGTATGAACGCATTAATTCACATCGAATGACTGAAGGTTGATGCATGAAACGGTCATACTCCAAGTTCAGAGTGATTCACAGAAATTAACAGTTAAGTCCTGTTTGATGGCCTTCAAATCTGGAATTGAAAATATATTTTTGGAAATATATTTCTTAAAAAAAAAAGAATGAGAAAAATCGTTTGGATTCTCATTTTAATATGTGTGTGATGTGCTAAGTTTGAAAAGAGGTGGGGTTGCATATTAAATATCATAAATCTATGTTTGTGCCCATGAATATTCCTGATGCTGATTATGAGATTTTGACAGAGTTATTGGGATGGAGGAATGAAACTTTACCTATTATGTACTTGGGTTCTCCCCTGCTGGCAGGAAAATTGAAGGCTACTTACTGTGAACCCTCAAAGAGAAGATTTAGAAGCGATTAGCTCGGTGGAAACCTGATACATGCCTAATCAGCGAGGTTCTATCAAAACCTAAGTTTTACCTGCTGCTTGTAAAAACTAAGTGTATCCTCGGCCGCTTTGTTTGGTTGGAGGGAAAGGGAGGAAAAGGAAGGGATAGAATGGAAGGGAAGGAAAAGAACATGGAAGAGAAAAGAAAGGGAAATGAAAGGAATGAAAAAAGTTGATTAAAAAGTTTATTTGGATAGAAAGGGAATGCTAAATAGCGAATAGATTTAGAAAGGAGGGAAAGAAAAGGAGTAAGGCTGGGCGTCGGGCTGCCGACGGGCCGGGTTTGGGCCCAGAAAATCTCGGCCCGGGCCGGACAGGCCGGCCCGGCGGCGGCCCGATCGGCCCGTCTCCCTCCCACGTCCGGCATTCCCCCTTCCCAGCTCGGAGATTCTGTGGCAGCATCGCTCCTAAGGGCGCGTTTCCTGTTGGTGGTGGCCCTCGGCTTTTCACCACGTTCCCTGTCCAAGTCTCCGCTCTCTGCTTCTCGAACCAGAGCCTGCTCGAGTTCAAGCGGACACTCGCCCTGATCCCTCAGCCCAATGCCATCGGCTCCTGAAGAAACGGCACCGATTGCTGCTCCTGGTCTGGCGTCACCTGCAATTCCTCAACTGGCTTCGTCATCTTCCTCCAGCTTAGTGGCGCAGGACACTTGTGCTTCCTCTCCCTCTCCTCCTCGCTTCCCCCTCCTTCTCCTTCCCCTCTCCCAGCCTCCCTTCCCAATCGCTCCCCCTCTCCCCTCTTCCCCTCTCCCAGTCTCCCTTCCCAATCGCCCCCCCTCTTCCCGTTTCCCCCTCTGGTCTCTTCCCAATCGCTCTCCCTCTTCCCCTCTCCCCCTCTGGCCTCTTCCCAATCGCTCCCCCTCTCCTCCTCTCCCTTCTGGTCTCCTCCCTCTCTACTCTCCCTGCTCCTTTCCCCCGTCTCCCTCCTCCTCTCCCTTCCCGTCTCCCTCCTCCTCTCCCTCAGCTCCCTCCTCTCCCTTCCTGTCTCCGCTGAGTCCGCTCTCGGCCTCTCCCTCTCCGGTGTCTCCGCTCCCTTCCGGAATCCGCTCTCCCGCCTTGCTGGCGGGCCGGGCCGGGCCTAAGTTTTGGGTACCCGGCCCGGCCCCGTACCCGGCAATCTTATCGGGCCGGGCTTGGGCCGGGCTAGCCGGCCCGACGGGCCGGATTGGGCCGGCATTTACCGGACCGGCCCGACCCGATACCCACCCCTAAAAAGGAGAGGTAGTGTGAGAATAAAAAACTCTTTCACTTACCTTCCTTTCATTTCCTTCTCAATCCGTCCGATTTGAGAGGAAAAGGATTTACACTAAACAATCCCTCCATTTCCTTTCCTTTCTTTTCCCTCCCCTTGTAGCCAAACACCCTTTGCCCCTTTCCGTCCTACCAAACAGGCCGTAAGAGTGGTGGTGATTAATATTAGAGTACTGAGCATTGTGGAAGATGAACTCACTTGGGGAGTGGAAGATGTGAAATCCCTTGCGAGGCTGTTTGGGGATGGCAAAAGTATGTTACTGTTTCATGTACTTACTTCTAAAAGTGAGGCAGATTCATGAAACACTTTTTAATGTGAAGTGTCCAATGAATCTAACCAATTTTGCGGGTTAGATACATGGAACAGTAACATAATGTTGCCTTCCCCGAATAGCCTCTTAAGGGACTTCACAACTTATGCCAGGAGTAAACTGTGAATAACACTTGGAGGGATATAAGAATTCAGATACAGCAAATGAAATATCTGATATGAAAGATTTTTTCTGCTACCATCCAAAGTGATGCCTTGAACAGAAATTCATGGTTGTTCTCATCGAATATGATCTTTAGAGTCACCTGTAAGTAAATAAATTGGAGTAGTAATAACAACAGGGTTAATTGAAAAGCAGCAGAAATCGACGATTCGAAACTAGCATTCACATGCCTCGGAAGTACGGAAGGAAAACGGCTTAGTTGAACGTGACTGAGACCCAATTCAAATCTGATAAAGATCCAGATCTTATCCTAGTTGGTTCCAGATTCACTTTAAAAGAATATGTTCCAAACCGAAAAAAGATTGCTCGATCCTCTCTTTGTTAAGCGGCCTGCAGCTTGTAAATTAGCTAAAAGGAACGGAATTAGAGGTGCTAACTATTAAGCTTAGACCCTTTGAATCAATTATTAATAGGCAAACCTGAGATCTGGGCATCAAGTTAATCTTTTATTTCTTACTTAATTAGGGAGTGATCTCGTCTCAAATCAAGATCCATAATACACGGAGAGTTGGCGAAATCTCAAAATCCCGATACTGGATCCGATCGATGTGGACTGCCATTAGTTCGATCCGATCCATTTCGGGGACCTGGTCCAACAATTCCCTGTCCTGCTAACCTCTTTTTATTTGTAATTCCTTCCTATCTCCGCCCTGGATCAACCGATCACTAAAGAATGCAGGACAATATATCTTAAAAATCCATTGCATGCGCATCAGCTTGTATAGTCATGTACCGATCTTTTTTTCTATTAAAAAAAAATTGTTTACTGTTATTTTTTATTAAAATATCAGCTGATACAAGGCCGAATCAGTCTATGCATGTACAGACCCACAATGCCTGAATTGCAAAACTAATTGTATGTACAGAGAGGTGTGCATTTGCACCATCCATAGGCCTCATGACACTTATTTCTAAAAGTGGACTAGGGGCCGTACATTTGTGTCATGTACAGGTTCATGTGCCTGACACGTATCTTTAGAAACCGGCCAAGGAACATTTGCATTTGCATCATGCACAAGTGTAGGTCTATGTGCATGACACCTATCCTGAAAATGGGTTGCAAACCCCTAATTTAGAAGAACACATGTCATGCTATTAACCACGTCTCATGCATCAATACTGGGTTTATAATGGGCCTTAGTCAAATTAACTTCTTTTTCAACTTCAAAGGATAAGCTTAAGTAAGCCGTAAAAACTGAGGTTTGATTAAATTTTACAGCTAACTATTGTTGCACGATCATTTTGAGTATTTTGAAATTTGACTGCCTTTTATTTCTTAATCATTTGGACCATGACCATGCACCTTTTGAATTTATTGAAGATGTCAATGACACTTGCCACCTTTTTTTCTTTTTTGTATATGTATGTGACACGCAAGATTATGAACCATTGACACAACGTGAAAGATGGCGAAAAGCATGAAATCCAAAAGGGAAAGTCGAAACGAGCTGTTGAAGATAAGAACTGTCGATTCTTGGATCGAAGCATTATGTATCATGCGAAACCGTCATCATTAAATAAATTGCTCACGAAAGCATAAAGCATTCACCAAACAGTGGCCTAAAGCAAGGCCACTTCAACAAATTTGGCCTAACCATCTCTCTATCTACACTCTTCTTCTCCATTAAAAAAAGAGAGAATTGTTTATTGAGGGTGTTCTGTCAAAATGTTAGTTTCTAGAAGAAATGATCTTGTGTTGAAGGAACTCCTTCAGCCTGCCCAGTTCATCTGCAACATGGATCATGGTGGGCCTCTTGGAGGGCGACGTTTCGGTGCACATCAGCCCCAGCTCCACCAACTCCATGGTGGTGTGCCACCACGCCTCCGCAGTGCCGTCGCCCGAGTCCTTAGTGGGCGGAGCCACCGCAAAGAAGTCCTTTGCGAAGGGCTCCATCTCCGCAGAGTAGTGTTCTCGAACCCAGTCCTGCAACGTCAGTCCCTCCTGGAACATCACGTCCGTCGGCCTCCTCCTAGTGATCATCTCCAAAAGCAGAACCCCGAAGCTGTACACGTCTCCTTCTCTAGAAGCCTGCTTCCCCATACCATACTCTGCATTGAACACACAAGAACACCTTGTTGTCAATCTAGAAGAATTTTAATTGGCAACAAAAGTTCAGAGTCTTTAAACAGCTAATTTAAAAGCGGGAACAGATAGTGGGTTGGGGGCATCATCTATGTGTAATATTTAATGTTTTCTCCTACGAAAGGAAGAGGGAGAGGGAGAGTTGGTGCTGCACTTGAGTTCAGGAGTATCTTCTTCACAACTTTGGGAGCATGTCGCACTACAGAGAATCTGCAACATCAACACGATTCAGGATCATAAAATTTGTCCCGAACAAGAAGTGGAATGTGAAGGAGGTCACAGCCACATGAAATGGGCCTATTGGGATTTGGGAGGACCAGGAGCAGTTCCTTTTTATCTGGTGCTGCACCGAATATATATCTTAAAGGCAAGTCACTGTTAGTTCTCCTCCTGCTGGTAAGAATTTAAAACCGGTACATTTTCATCCAACAATAACCAACTACCAAGCAAGAAAACAATGTAGACGCACCATGAGATCCATCCCTAGTTTTTTTTTTTTTTTTTTTGTATCTCATTGAAGATGGTATATA
>JAANDH010000063.1:473107-524969 GCA_011799765.1 Nymphaea thermarum
AATAGAGCATATGTTCAAATTAGTATAACATTTAGAAAGTGTTCATAATACCAAACGACCCCTTAGAGTTTCAAGTTAGAAAAACAGTCAATACGGTATCCCCTATAAGGTTTCCGGCACACTGGTTGGTGCCGGTTTCATTTATTCTACTTGGTTTTCAATGGTGTGAGTCACTGCCATGAGCACTCCAGTAGCAGATAACAAAGATGCTGGGGCACCCATTTGCAGCTTTTGAAAGCATAGTGGTAGGAGCACTTTTTCGTACCATAATGGAAGGCACCGCCGGGAAATGGTCCTGACGCCATGTGCATGGCCGGCAATATTATAACATTCTACCCTATGTACCAACACTCTCATACTTTCACAATTAATAGCTCTAGTGCATCCACAGCGTGGACTGCAACCAATGCATGATAAGGAAAGCAGGATGACATGTTCTGTCAAATCACAGAGAGAATCTGGACCATCCATTCTAGTGATCGATCGACTGAAACCACCGTCTGAATTTCGGTCATGTTGATTGAATATGTTCAGCATATATAGCCAATAATGTTTATGCACTTGGAAACATAGTTAAGTTCATGAACGACAATGTATAGGGCCGCATTAAATGGTATGATGATTAGCCACTATGAAATGATGGTTAACGCATTAGTCAGATATGGTGTTTGGTTCATGCATGCCTTATGGGAACGTTGACAAATATTTCATTTTTTCTGCAAATGGTCCGTTGTACAGGTTTTAAGAGATAACAATGTTGGGATATTTTGAAGAGATCATGGTTTTCACTGGAACTTTATGCTTTAGCAAAGGACAGTTTGAAAATACCATGGTTCCATTGCATGAAGCCAATTAGGATGGGCTTCATGAGGAATTACTTCGAACCGAAAGCCTGAAACCTTTTTATTAGATCAGATAAAACATGAACTTTGATCATCACTTTCTTTTTAATTTTTTGGAAATAGAATTCGGCAATGATTGCTCTTTCATAATATCTAAATCACTACTTGGGGTGGAGCCAAAGGGGGGCCGGCAGGGGCCCTAGTCCCCCTAAAAGAAAATTAGATAATTACATATAAAGTCCAGTAAATTTCACTTGTTTTATATAAAAATTTTGAAAAACTATATTTAAGTTCATATCAAAATTTGGAAACTTTATTCGGCCTCACTCATGAAAAATTTGTTGTTGTGCCCCTAATCACTACACTATTTTAATGTGACTCGATCAACATATATCCTCTCAACAGTGTCTATGAAGTTTGAGGGCCTATCATGAAGTTTCTCAATAAGCAAATGTAATATTTGTAAGATCTAATTTAAGATCAAATGCAACTAAATACATTAATTCCAACTATTGATCCTAATGCAAACTCTAATTAAAACGTCGATTCTAACACATTCAATGCATGGCAGAGTGCAATATTGAAAATAGATTACCTGGGGCAATATAGCCGATAGATCCAACCAGCAAGCCGGTTACAGAGCCGGACAAAGAATCCGGCGCCATTGTGATCGCTTCACCACCATCAACAATCAGCCGAGAGACTCCGAAATCCGCGACGTGCGCCGTCATGTCATCGTTAAGAAGCACATTGCTTGGCTTCAGATCGCAATGAACGATCGGCGCTGGAGCATGGTGGTGCAGGTAAGCCATTCCCTCTGCAATGTCATTGCAGATGCTCAAAACTTGAATTAAATCCATCCCTATTGAACTTGAATGCAGATAATTCTCCAGGCTGCCGTTTTTCATTAATGGAAGGACCAGAGCCTTAAAATCCGGCCGACTGCATGCTGTTATCGTCCGAATCAGATTCCTGTGCCGCGTCCTCCTTAAAATCTCACACTCTCTTTTGAAGCTCTTCACAGTCTCGACGGCCTTGCAGTCGAGAACCTTTACAGCAATTGGAGTTCCATCTCTGGAGGTTCCCTTGTACACTCGGCCGAATCTGCCGGAACCAACCATGTTGGATCTGTCGAAATTGTTGGTAGCTTCGACGAGCTCTCGGTAAGAGATCTTCGGATACTGGTGGCCTGTTAACTGCATCGGATCATCTTCGTCGTCCCTGACGGACATGTTTCTCTTGCAACTGAACTTTCTTCTCAGTGGAGTCGCTGATCTTGAGAAAAGAAAAATCCCAACCGTGGATATAATAAAGGGTGCCAGGACAATGGGCAGGAGTATAAAACCAGTGGAGAGTGATCTTTTGCCTTTGCATGGACGCATTCCATGTATTCTCCCACATAGTAAAGGATTGCCCATAAGCGAACTAAGCGGTAGGGTTTCAAAAATTCCTCCGCTTGGTACTCGACCCTTCAAGCCATTGAACGAGAGGTTCAGCTGGTTGAGGGTCTTTGAGTTCTCCAATGACTCTGGGATTTCACCTGACAACCTATTTGAGGAGATGTCCAGCACTTGAAGATAAGGTAACTCACCAAGAACAAGAGGCAGTGGACCTGTGAAGGAATTGTGAGAAAGATTGAGGTACTCCATTGCAATACAGCTGCCTAGCTGTGGTGGAATAACACCGCTGAGGTTATTGCAAGACAAATCTATGGACAGAACCATGTTCATGTTGCTCAACTCCAACGGCAAAGTGCCCTCAAGGAAGTTGCCTGACAGATTCAAGTATAACTTCAGACTTTCCAAAGCAGCAATTTCTCTGGGAATCCTCCCACCAATCCTGTTGCGGGACAAGTCTAGGATTTCCAAATTGGTGCAGTTGCCTAAACTGGGCGGTATGGTTCCGGTCAGTTGGTTGTCGTGAAGAAGCAATTTTCTGAGCTGGGAGAGCCGGCACAGGCTTTCGGGGATCGATCCGGAAAGGTGGTTTCTTGATAAATCAAGGAGACCCATATGCTGGATTTCAACTAACCCTGAAGGAATTGGACCGCTCAATGAATTGTTGGACAGACAGATCCTTTCCAGTTTGGTCATTAGGCTTAGTTGTGATGGAATTGTGCCGGCCAAGATGTTGCTAGAGAGATTGAGCATCGTTAGATTGGCAAAATCCGCTATGTTTGGAGGAATAAACCCGCGCAAGTGATTTTCTTCAAGATGAATCTGCGTGAGGCTAGTCGGCAAGTAGCCAACGATGTCATGGATTTGACCTTCGAGTCCATTTCCTGCTAGTTCCAATTCATGGAGACTTGTGCAATTTGCCAGAGACAAGGCAAACTGCTTGAGGTCTGACTTCTGAAAGTTGTTGTATGACAGGTAGAGGATCTGCAGATGAACCATTCCCCTTACTGCCTCCGAAGGCAAATCCCCGGTCAGGTAATTCGACTCGACGTCAATCCATTTCAGACTCGAAGCATTCGAAAGCAAGGACGGAAGGCTGCCGGTCAACCGGTTAGACCAAAGAAGCAGGAACCTCAGCTTGGCAATGTCGCATGAACTCGCAGATGGAATCTGGCCCACGAGAGAATTATTGGAGAGATCAATGTACTCCAGATTGCTTGTGTTGCAGAAGAGCGGCACGGGAATCTGACCGGCGAAATGGTTGTAGCTCAAGTCCAAGTACTGCAAGCTAGCGAGCTGCCCAAGCTGAGAAGGAATGGCGCCAACGAGATGGTTGTAGGCCAGACTAAGCTGCTGGAGGCGCGCCAAGGCAGAGAACTCAGCGGGAATTGAACCAGATAGCTCGTTGCGTGACAGGTCCAAGATCAAGAGGAAGGAGAGATTAGACAGAGCCGGCGAGATCGTACCCCGGAGCAATTTGCCGCTGAGATCGAGCTCTGCAACTCGAGTGCTCTCACGGCCACACCGAACACCAGTCCAATTGCAGACGGGCAAGGTAGAGTTCCAATCGGCAAGCACTTTTCCGGGGTCGGCGGTTATCCCGGCCATGAAGGACAGCAGAGAAGCTCTCTCTGTGGGCTCCATGAATGCTGAGGACGACATACGAGGCAGCAACAAAAAGCAAAACGCGAACAAACAAACGGAGATGGGCAGCCCCATAACTGTAGAATTAGTTCAAAAGAATTGAGAAGAATCCTTCCGCTGGGGATTGAGGTGTTTATTGAGATGTGAATCATGGACTGTAGCAGAGAAAGCCGTAATATAAGCAGGTGGAAGGAAGTCGAGGGAGAAAGAGAGAGAGTATACGCGCCTAACTACAGCCGACGGTGACGTCGGGTGTTTGATTTGATGATGAATATGAAGGCGGAAGGAAAAAGGCTTCCGCTTTTCCTTTCTTCTTTTTAATGGAAAATTTCATGGAAGAATTCTCTTTCCCCTCGAGCCGCCGACGGAGATATGTTCAGACGATGGAGGCACGTTTTTTAACGGAAAGCGTCCCCGGAGATTGTTGACCTCCACGTTAGTGAGCCGGATGGTGGCGTCCCAGTCATCGAGGTCGGGCAGATCTGCTTCCCTTTAGTGGAGTTTGGTAATGAAATAAGATTGAAAAGGTTAACAATTGGATTGGTTTCAGATTCAGTATATAGTTTCGCCATTGAAACTTGGTGTATAAAACGGCACATGATCTGAAGCTAAGGGAGCGAGGATTTGGTTCACGAAAGGGGAAAAAAATTGTACTCGTAGTTGAATTTGAACTTGCATCTTTATCTTATTATCTCAAACTCGAATAAAGCCTTGCATTGCACATCCCTTTTAGTTTGCTTTCTCCATCTCATAATTATGAGAGTGAAAATGAAAAGGTGGGTGGCCCCTTCACTTTCTCGAACTTCCTTTTTTGTTGCTAAAGATGATCCAGTAGGGCTCCACAACGAGCCAAGCCAACTCGGGTTCGACTCGAACTCGCTTAAAAAACTCGGTTCATGCTCAACTTGCTTATAAAAGAGTCAAGTTCGAGCTTACAAAAGATACTCAAAATCATAAATGAGTCGAGTTTGAGTTTCAGAAACTCCACTCGACTTGTATACCGTCTTTAATTTTTAGGGTAAAAACAAATTTTCACAAGTTACACGAGTTAAACACTTAAACAAGTTAATGCTTACCCGAGTTAAACAGATTAATGCTTACACGAGTTAACATCAAACGAGTTAACACTTGAACAAGCTAAATGGGTTGAACAAGTCGAGTTCGAGCTTACTGTAAAGAGCTCGACTCGAGTTCGAGCCAAGCCGAGCTGGCCAAACTCGAGCTCAACTCGGCTTGTGTGCAGCACTAGGACTAAGCACATAAATGCAGACACCATCCCAACCAAGCTATTCTTTGAGGAGGACTGCACAATGAGTTGAGTCAACTTGGGCTAAACTCAAACTCTATTTGTTTATAAACAAGTTGACCTCGAGTTTAATTTATGCTTGAAATGATAAACTAGCTGAGATAGAGTGTATGAACTCAATTCTCAGGCTCAACTACACAAATGTGTCATAAATAAAAAACTCTCTTACTAAGTTTTTCTTTAGGGGATATTTGGACACATGGTATATATGTATTCGTTTTTTCTTTGAACTTTATGTTAGATGGTCCTTCATAATTTAAAACAACCCGAATTGTAGAAAAGAAAAAATAATACATGTTAAGTTAATAAACACTAGTTAAGTGAGTCGATCTCGAGCTCAACATTGTATTATGGAGTTGAGGTCTAGCATGCTCTATGAAGCTGGACTAGTGTTCAAGCCAAACTCAAGCCCAAGTTTTTTATGTCAAGACAAGCTCTTGCTTTCGGTGCCGAGGTGCTATGCTGGGATTTAAGAGTGATATAAATGAAGGTGGTAAACAGTGGCTGCTGATCACCAGGCCTTGGTTTTTCATTTAAAAACTTGAACTTAGAAAGCAGAGTTGTGGAACAGGGCTGCCGACTTAGACTCCCATTGATCAAAGCCCTCTGTTGACTTCGAAATTGAGTTGAAACACTTAAGTCTTAGATCGTACAAACTCTTTTCTCCCATTCCAGTCAAATACCGTGGGACATCACTTTATGAAACTCCTAGTAATGATTTCCTTCAAGTTGTAAAGAAGTTCGGGGTCATTCCTCCTGACTCCGGGGACCTGAGATGCGTCAGTGTCAGTGTTAGAATGGTGCACCCTTCAACTTGGATGCCACGCCCTGCCACCTTAAGACACAAGAGCATAGTGCCCACGAGAATCGAACTAGAGACCTACTTTATACAAACTCCTACCCCGACCTACTACGCTATGCCCCTTGAGGCTCAAGTTGCAAAAAAGTTATAAGCAGACATTTTGTTAGGAATTTAGATGGTCCGGCTACTATTCCGGCACCCACTCCAACTACTTGCTGGATTTGGATATGGATTTGAATTCCCCAACCAAATCCAGGATACTTACGTAAACCGATATTAATTGTACCTTAATACACAAGTCTGGTGGTAGAAACCTTTGTTTCCATCCGAATCCAAATCATGCTTGATTGTACTATATAGTTAACAAAATGGAGTACAGCCGGATTTGGTAAAAGATAGAACTGACCCGAATCCTGGCTGTTTGAATCCCCACTTGAGGGGGTGCACGTTCTAGAGTTTAGACCAAGTCTTAACATGAACCAGCATTCCATGTGAACCAAATCTATGTCGAATCGGCTTGATTTTCCTATCAAGAGACTTCAAACAATTATCAGCGGATCTCTCCAAGGGTCGTATTAATGAGATTTTTTTCTATCAAATCCAGCATTCAAAATTGAAAGTCAAAACCAGAAATTCCGAAAAGAAGAATCGTGTTTGAAATCCGTATTCCTACGCGACTAAACGTGAGTTTATTTGTCTAAAAGAAAAAAACATGATCTTATAGAGAGAAGGTCAGGTCGCATGTTCAAGAAATCTGATCAGTTCTTGCCCCTTGTCTCCATTTAGGTCCAACATGTTCAAGTTAACGTCATTGAGTTGAACACTTTTGCGTTCAAGTTGGACCTGGACTGGAAGGTGGTAGATGGGTCGAGTTATGGATTTGGATGTCGACCCTGTACCAAAAAAAATGCAAAACCAAAATGAAAGTTGCATTTTGAAACTAGAAAAGCTAACTTCTTCTGTCTTTTAATGAATTACAAGCATAAAATTAACTTAAATTAGTAAGAAGTAAGGGCAGCATTAAACAAAATCAATTCCTTATGAAAAACTTTCGAAAATGCTCATTGGTCCATTTATTATAAGCCGATAAAATGAGAATGTATATCAAAATTAAGAGACAAGAAGTCCCCTATATACAAAAATTGGGGACAAGAAGTCCCCTATATACAAAAATTGGGGACAAGAAGTCCCCTAGTTACAATAACAAACCGCAAGACAAAAGCAAAAGAGAAAATATATAATACAGCGTACAGAAAAACAAAATAAGAGGGGTGAAAAGAGAGTGGAAGGACAGAACAACATCATCTCCCAATCGCTCGCAGAAAGTGGACGACGCTGTAGTTCCTCTATTATCATAAGAGTTGAAGTAAAGGTAGTCTTCAACACAATTATAGTTCCTCTAATAATAACAATGTCTGAAATGACATAACTATAATACAAAGCTTGTCATTCCAACATCTGTAATCAAATGTCTCTCTCTCTCTCTCTCTTCGATTAGACATAAATCAGTCTTTTACCTTCTTTTCATTGCGTTGCTTTTATGTTAGTTCCTGAGTTTCTTTTGTTTCTCGCTGACGTTTTTATAACGATGGTGACAATCATCCAGACTACTATTTTTATTTTGTGTCGTTAAAAGTTGTTGCAAAATATGCATGTGCAATGACCAACTGGTTGGCCCTGGTTTTAATCAAGAAAATGCAGTTTTTGATACAGTTTTTAACAAAATAAAAAATAAAAATAACTATCTAGTCATGGAAATGACCAACTGATTATATATATATATATATATATATATATATTTATAAATGGTTAAAAAGTAAAAATCTATCACTAAAAGCAGCTGTCACATGAAGATTAACGACTGTTGTTTATGATGCAACAATGATTCACGATGCATTTAGTTGTGTATTTTCAATTTTTACCATTATGGTAACATTAAACACATGGCAGCAAAAGAAAATCATCACATACATTGTATGCATGTGTTGGAGTATCGACCTTATTGGCAGGCGCTCTTAAAGATCTAATGCAACGTCAATTCTCTAGTTGTGCCGCCGAATGTGGATGCATTTTAATAAGGTTTTGCTACTTCATTATAATTTCATTTTCTTGTCGCGTTCCTGCCTAAGTGGTGAGAGACCAACCCACTGTTTCCTCTCAGCTTGACACGCTGAAAGCACTAATGAACATTAAATTATTAATTACAATGAATGCAAGTGCAACACCTCGATTTATTTTATTACTTTTTTAGCTAGGTAGGAAGTGCAGCTTCAAAAGGCAAGGCACCGAAAGGCCTACACGTCTTGGTCAAATCCATGTAGAGCGAGTCGAATAAGATGGCTCGCTACACGGATTAGCTACGTGCTTATCTTAATCAAATGCCGCATAATAAGATGGGTCTGAAGCTTCTTAATTATATTCTCAATGCAGCGTGAGTTCAGATCTCACGTCATCAAGCGGCAAGCTTTTCCTTTTACAGGAACGTTCACGCTAAGAGAAAGGGCATGGGTCTGCTTTTTATTTTTTAAGTAAGCTAGGTTTAGGCTAGAGGTGCCGAACCTTTGCAAAATACGCAACATACGCACCTCATGTGTGAAATTTGTGACCACTCAGCTATAAGAAATTAACGTTAAGGGCGTCAAGTCCAAGATCGTGGATTAGGGCCTAAACTTGTCCTCATCATAAGACTTAGTGGTCAAAAGATATCTTCTTCATTAAAAAGAAAAAAAAAGAAGAAGAAGAAATGTCATTGTTAACAAATTATTGACTTAAGAGTCATGAACCAGCTTCTATCTGATTAATTATCTAGAGAAATCGGTTCTTGCTGGCAAGTAAACTCTTTCGGGTGAGCGAGAGAGTCAATCCCACTGCTCGAGTGAAGCCCGAAAGCCCTCCATTCGCCCTGCCTCCGGAATCTTGAGCTGCGTCGGTGTCAGTAGTGATAGAATGAGACACCCTTCAACTTGGATGTCCCACGCCCTGCCACCTTAAGACACATGAACATAGCACCCACAAAAATCGAACTAGAGACCTGCTTTGTTTCAGGCCTCTAACCCAACCAGCTACACTCTGCCTATGTCATGATTTTTTAAGGGTGTGTTTAGCTGCATGCCCAAAATGTGTCTTCGATGCGAAAATCTCGTTTCTGTTTAGATAGACTGAAAAAGCAACTTTTTTGTTTTTATATGAGAGTAAAAAAACTTTCAAGGTTATCCACTCAAAACCTGTTTTTGTCTTATAGAAATAAATATACAAATGGTGTTTTCAGAAACTCACTAAAATTTACTTTTTTCAACACTGGCAGGTTTTATGAAAAACGATTTTTTAATGTGTCATCTAAATGCTACCTAATTGTATATACATTCCTTTATTGTAGTTGTCAACGTGCTGATAAAGTTTGCGTAACTCAACCTTATGTCATTTAATAAAAAACGCTGGCATGGTGAGACAAGTGGCAGATATATGAAGCGTCGCTATTTGGTTGGAGATATCACTCACTCCACAAAAATATAAATCCCAACTTACGCCTTAAAGGAAAGGGGATTCCAATCAAATATTTTACATCACATGTGCTCATGTAATAATAGCATATATACATGTATGCACATACATAAACCACCAACTTAGCCAAGCCAAACTTAATTTATCATTTTGTTACTTTTTCATCAATCTACCTTAAATAATATTAGGGTAAGTTCGTGGAATACTGTCACATAATGTGTCAATGTGGTAAAACTAAATAGACAGTTCATGTTGTTTGAAGCAACTCAATAAGAGTGACCTGATCTTGATAATTTGATAGGAGCTTGCCTAAAGTGATGCCTTGATGAGTTTTAGTTCCTTAATTGCTCTACAGAGTGTTGATCTTGATAATCAGTCTTTCACAAACCGTAAAAACTTTTAGTTTTTTTATGTTATATTCTTCAGCAAATTTTCTCATTTATATATTGGTACACCCCTTAAAGAAGCCATTCATGTGACCAATTTTGAAGTTAATAGAAAATGACTTGTTTAAAGATAGATAGATATGAAATAGTATTATTTGCTATAAATGAAGTAGGCTAGTACGAACTAGCAACTTGAGCTTTGGCTATATTAAAGGTGTGTTTTATCAACCAACCTAAATCAGTGATAACCTAGAGTTTAACGGGGTAACGTTATTTTCATGAACATTGCAAAATTTAGGAACATTTTTATTTATGTCACCTATTTTTTTGTCACATTTTAAATATAGGCCGCACTTGTCTGATTTTCCTCAAACCGCCAACACCCTGCCAACGAACCTCCAGCTATTTGGTTAGACGAGTTGTCTTGAAATGACGGAATTATGGTTTTAGGCCCTCACTTGAGAGTTGTTAGCAGAACTGAGGTCTATGTTTGCAAAATAAGAAGTAGAGGACTTGTATTGCAATTATAACAAAAAGGTAGCCCCTAATGGATCATTTCTTAAAAACTTGAAGAATCATTTAACAACAAAAAAGAAGATGTGTATTTTAATATAGCCAAATCTTTAAGTGTCCTTATAGGACAAAAAAGAATCATCTAAATATGCCCCTTTCCATATCTAGCTTAAATCCAATTATATATATATGCAATCACATGCATGGTGGGAGATGGTGGACCAGGTGATGTTGTATATAACGACGCTGCCTCACAGATGAGAGATGATCCGGTTTCATATGATGTCCAACTTATACGCCTTTCCAGTTTCCAGTCAATTTTTATGTGTCTCAGGTTTGATTGCAGTAAAACCATTATGTCCAATGGCCAAATTTGAGATTCATGGTGTAAGCTACATAGTTTACACTATGGAACGTATGAAAGAAGAATTACTACCACTAATGCATGTAGAATGTTAGCAGCTCATAATGCATCAAATCTTGAACGAATGATCATGTTTCTGAAAAATAAGACTAAAAGCATGGTTTTTTTTATGAGAACATTGTGTTAATCTTATCTTTCATGAGTAGATATATAGTTAATGAGAGAAATTAAGAAACAGAATGAGATGACCAACAAATTCTCGCCATAAGTGCTGTTCATCCTTCATATGATAGCAGAACATGATTAGGATGGTCAGATCAACACTGCTTAGAATATATACATATATAATACACCTGAAATTGTAGCACTTTAAGATGCCGGTTGATCTAGATGATAAACTTGAGGAACCGTTTGATCTTTTTTTTTTTTTATCTTAGATCCGAGGTGACATAAGATACCAGAATCTGAAATTTGAGAACTTTAAATAATTGATTTCTATCAAGGTTCTAAAAGCGTATGTTTATCATAGATTTGTTAAACCTTGCATCATAAAATTCACAGATCTCATGTCAGACGTCCCTCTCTGACTTAAAGTCCACAAACTTCTATAGATACGGATTTAAATTCATGGTTTTCAAATCTATAGTTTGTGAAATCTATGAACTTAAGTGACTTCCTAGTTAAATCAGCCCTCAACCCGAGACGTGGGGTTAATCAAATGCGACTGGTTGTTTGATAGCAAGAACACTAAGTGAGCATATGTGAATCTGCCCTAAATAGTGGAGTAGATTCATAGAGCATTAAAAGTAGTGTTCTGTGTATATGTTTTAATATTTGGGACAAGATTCACCAAACTCTCATTGTGTGTTCTTGCTACCAAACGACCCTAAGTAAGTCGTGGACGGCATATAATTCCTGAATTGGAATTGCACTAACATGACCCTTAATTAGTGAGCTCTCAGTTTTTCTGGTTCATTTCACCTATTTTTGGCTTGAAAATAGATTGTTTCAAATTTTTTTTGGCCGAATGAAATAAACATCAAAGACTTCATTTTCTGTGAGACCCACTATAAAACACTCGAACGTATAATAATAATAATGCATTGCTTGACGTGTTCAATTCAAAATTTGCTTCTTCGATGCACATGCCTCACCAAAGAAATGGGCCATTCAAGAAGAAATATTAATTTAAAAGATGCAACTGGGGGCGAAGGATGGAGGACAAAATTGGTATATTCGTTCGTTTATATTTTATGCCAAAAATATATAATACGGTTCACGGAGTGAGGGAGAAGTAAGAATGATCACATCATTCCCTTCGGCCTTGGTTGACAATGTTATTATTATTTACATACCACTTGGGGTTCTTTAAAGAAATGGGTTGCTCAGTTGCATTCACGCCTTTGGAACCGGCGGTCCCCAACTCGAACCACGGAGAAAACGACCGACATCACCATCGAATAGAAAAAAGAAAGGGGTCCGTCAACTATGTCATCTTTGAAGAAGATTACTGAGACATGTTCAACGCGGGCAAGGAGGAAGTCAGGTGGGCTATTTATGTCTACCGAGTCCACTTTTTATATTTAGTGTCTAAATTTAGGTGAGCAATTTTAGATCCGAGTCACTGATCAATTAAAAATTTGTTAATTATGAGTGTTTAATCGTAAGTGTTTGGTGAAAAAAAATTCAAGCTCCAACATGGTTTAAACACGGCCTCCGTCACATTCTGACTTTCACTTCCGACCTATTATATATATATATATATATGAAATAAAAAATAATAATTCATAAGATTTAATAAATTGAAAAATGTTGAGCTATTTGTGGGCCGGAAGCGCATGGTGGACCGGACTCGAGAAGTGCGTGTAGCAGCAGCACCTGCGGGAGACTAGAGAGGTCGGTTGGGTTGGGCCGGCACGGCGGGAACGGGGAAAAGGTGGGGTCCCTGGACAGTCCCCTACCTTTCCCTCCCGTCTTTGGGAAACGGCGGTGGCTCTCCGATAACGACGGGGGAGCATCGCTCTCCTGAGACGGGTCCTCCTCTCCCTCCAGATCGCTTGCCCCTCCCCTCGAACGGAGGCACGCTGAGTACGTCCGGCGTCCCGCCTTTCGCCTGCCGGAGTCGGAGACCTTGAACGCCGTTTTATCGAAGTTTCACGGCTTCCCGTCTTCCTCACCTAACCTTCTCCTCCTTCCACGGCCATCCTCCTGGGCTCGTCTTCTTCCTCTTGATTGATGGGAGTCGCATGATCCGTTCCAGATACGGGAGGGGATGACGGCGTCGATCCGGGCGGTCCGCCACCTCGGGGGCGCCCTGCGGACCACCCACAAGTCTAGCTTCTTCCATCGACTCCCCTCCTTCTCCGGGTCTCCTCCTCCTCCTCGCGGCGGTCACGGTGCCGGATTCGGGAATCGCGTTTCGCCCACGCACTGTTGGCGGCGGGCGTTTCTGTCCCCTGCCACGAGCTTATCCACCCAAGGTTCCCGCCCTTCATCCTCTTCTTCCTTCTATCTTCTTATCGTTGTTGAATGATTTGGGGTTGTAGTCGTTTTTAGTATCGATCAGGAAATGAGTTAATTGTGGTGGTGGATTTTCGGATGAAGCAGGGGCGGATTCGGTCTCCGGTTCAGAAGGTGGTGGACCGTTCGTGGAATACAAGCGTAGAATTGCTTCCGGAGAACTGCTCGATGGCGACGAGTTTCAGGTAGCTCCGTTTTCTCCTTTTATGCCGGCTTGTGACATGTGAATCCTAGACTTCTGAAGTAGATGAATGCTTGTCAATGAACATTAACAGCCGTTTATAATTAATAGCCGAATTGAGAAAGAAGAAATCTGCTAGCTTGTTTATAATGAATGCAATACTGTAAAGTTTTCGATCAAATTTTGTTTTTTCTACGTTTAATGTGTTTTCTGATGTTTGTTGTCAGGCGGAAATCCTTAGGGTGCTTCAGAGGCTGTATGATGAGCTTGTTGAATCGGCAGATGAATGCGGACTAGTGAAATCGGAGAACTCCGAAAGAACTGGCCGGTAATCACCGAATTTTGCCTATCTACAGGTTTTTCTTCCTTTTAGAAACATAGGCATTAACGAGTTGGATAAATCATTAAGCTTAAGAAGGGCAGTAAGTAATGGTTTGATATAGCATTGATATTTAAATACATTTATTTGTTCAATTGATTTGAGAAGCCATAATGTGCTTGTGTGAACTGCAGAAACCGAAAGAGTTGGTTATGGTCTCGTCTCTTATCACAGTCGTCCGAGTCCCCTGTGAAAGGTCTTTATCTGTTTGGAGGAGTGGGAACCGGGAAGACAATGCTTATGGACTTGTTCTTTGAGCAGCTGTAAGTTTGACATTCTCTGTATTTGTTGGATTTCCACCAAAGCTAGTTTATTATTCCTTCTAGGTTTTGATTTCCACGCTCAGAAACTGGAGACTGTGGGAACCTTATCATATGCGGTCCTTATTTTGATTTGCACCTGCGAAAGTTTCAACTATTGTCACATATATTATTTTGATTTGCACCTGCGAAAGTTTCAACTATTGTCACATATATCATGTATGAGTACTATACAATACGGCAAAGTTGTATATCTCGAGAATATCTCGGGAAAATCTCAACAAATTTAAAAAAAAAATAAAACATAAAATCTCAACACGTTTTAAAAAAAATTAAAACATTTTATAAATCCTGAAAGTTATAAAAAAATGCAAAATAATAAAAAATACGAAAAAACATGTATAATATGCGTTTTTTCCACATTTTTTATTTTATGGTGTTTTTTAAAAAAAGACATGCTTTTTACACATTTTATACAGTTGACTTATTTTTTGCATATTATACGCATTTTTTTCGAACAAGACGTGTTTTTTTGTGACAATCACTCCCAACGTTTTAGATTCTCTTGTACACTGTAGTTGACCAAACACTGTTTTACTTTCACAATATTGTGCTTTTAGAAAAAATAGATTGATGTTGAAAGAGGAAGGTGCTAGGTCTAAGTACAAACCTTAGATGCTTACGGCAGGGAAATGTCCAGCTGGAGGAGGACCAGGCACAGGGAGCTGCCTCCTTTTTTTGCCTGATTTTTCTGTCATACGAATGATGGTTTTAAAGATAAGTAGTTACACTTCTTACAACTTGTTGCCAGACGGAGACTAGATGATCATTATATTCTAAAAGCAGATATGTAGTCAGACTATGAAAGTTACACACAAAAGTAGATCCTTGTGATGATCTTCTAGTTCCTATTGTGTGAGATACAAGTTTACCCCTGACTTTACCATAAATCACTATGTATTGTGCCTGGATAAGGTGCAGATATTTTGGCTAAAATGCATGGAACAAGAAATCAGTACCCGCTTTTTAGCAGTAGTACCATATATAGAACTTAAAATAGCCGTAAGTGTATTTTTATTGTTCACATGTCCACCTCTGACTTTATTCTAATCACCATGTACTTTGTTTGGGTAAGGTGGAGATATTTTGGATAAAAATGTATAGAAATAAACATCTATACCTACTGTTTTAGAAATAGTATCCTATATGCTATATTGGAATATAGATAGCCATAAGTATATTTTTGTTGTTTACGTTGTATTGTTTGCTTATACAAATACATTTTATTCAAACAGGCCTTCAGATTGGAGGAAAAAGCGAATCCATTTTCATGACTTCATGTTGAATGTACATAGTCGCTTGCAAGTAAGAGGTTCTTATTTTATTGAAAAGCTTTACTTTGTTTCAGCATTCTATTCTGAGAGATATGTGGGCAAAAGATCTGAGGTATTGAGCATACATATTTTGGAAATCCTTCTGCTACCTAATTCTCCTGCATTTCAGCATATCTTGGATATATTTTGGTAATAACTTAGAGGCCCATTATGTGAGACTATCTATTTTTGATACAACATGTAGAGGCACAAAGGTCTTGCAGATCCTCTTGATGTTGTTGCAGAAGAGATATGTGATGAATCAATATTAATATGCCTTGATGAATTCATGGTACGTACGTTGATTATGTTAAGTCATTTTTTTCCCCTTGAGGCAGTTTATTCCATTTCTTCGTTTTGGCAGGTCACTGATGTGGCTGATGCGCTAATTTTGAATCGCCTTTTCAGACATCTCTTTGACAAAGGCATTGTAAGCAGTCATACTTCTTAAAGTTATTGCACCATTCTGTTTCTTCTGCCACTCTGCTACTATTTTTTGGTGATATGGTATTTTTAAAATAGTACAAATATACTGCTTGTCCTTACTAATTTGTACTGTATCCTTAAAGATTCTTGTAGCAACCTCAAATCGGGCTCCGGACAAGCTTTATGAAGGTGGGTTGCAGAGGGATCTTTTCCTGCCCTTCATTGCCACTTTGAAGGTAATTCAACTGTGCACATAATATTTGAATATTTTGTCATTGCTTCAACAAGTTTAACACCTTCATCATTGCTTGATTAAGTCTAACTCTGTGTATTTACCCATTTATCCAGGCAAAGTGTGTAGTTCATGAAATTGGTTCATTGGTGGATTATCGGAAGATGACTTCAGTAAGTGTGCAGGCACAATGTGTAGTATGCGTGACATGATGCTGGTGTTTATATTTATTCTTTGAGCACTATTCACCTTCATGGCCGTTGGCCTGCAAGATTTGGTGTTAAAATGGACTGAAAATAAGGGTTGGCAATGAAAGTGGCATGTCAGTGGTTCGTTGAGAGAATAACCACCAGTTGTTCTTGATGACATTATATGGTGTGCTGTTGAAAAATTAAAAATCTTTTGTGTTATATGAACCATTGATTCAGGTTTTTTTCATAACGCTGTCTAAACATATGGTACAGTGATCTGCACTGATCACATTTGCAGGGTCTGTTTTCTTGAGCATGGATAAAACATAGAATACTAGTTTTTGTCCTTTCATCAGCTTGTTCTTGTGCTGGATTTCAAAGGAGTGAGGATGTTGAACTACTCAGAAACCCTTTATTATTAATCTATTGGAAAAAGCCAGATGGTTTAGTTGCACTAACATAACCAAGGAGGCTTTGAAAGTTGTATCCCATGGTTTTAAACATAAGAAAAAAAACATAATATTTAAAATTATACTTGTTGCAGTTGAGAAACTAACTCTTCCCTGATTATTCCCACCAGTAATAATAGTGTCAGCCAGTGTTAATAATTGTTTAGGTAGTTTGACTTGATGTATGCAAATGTCTATGATTTTCATCCTTTCCTCTCTTATGCAGAACATTCTCATCCAAGAATAATTGGTTGGGAACTTAGACCCGCCTTATAGTTCCTTTTTTCTTTCTGCAAGTGTGCTCAATAAAGTCAGATTTGCATCCTGAAGCCCGATTTCCACATTCGTCTTTTTATCTGACATAAACTGGTCTTCACTATATTTCTTATTCAAACTTATAGCATAAAATATGTTGCAGGCAGAGCATGGTTTCTACTACAGTGGATTTCGATATTCTCTGTTGTTGAAGGAAAAATTTCAACAATTGGTTGGTCCCTATACACCTAGACCAAAAGAAATTGAAATCCTGATGGGGAGGAAATTGCTGGTATGTATAAATTACAACGTTGGTGTTTCTATGTATTCTCTCTTTCAAAACCTATGTAAGAAAATAAGTATTGCTGCTTTTTGCAGGTTCCTCAAGGAGCAAATGGATGTGCATACTTCCGTTTTGAGGATCTTTGTGAGAAGCCTTTAGGGGCTGCAGATTATTTTGGATTATGTAGTAAGTTACCTATGTAGTCAAACATGTTACTGCCTCGATAGATGTGAAAGTTTTGGCTTTTTGATACTAATTATCTTTTGTTTGCAGAGCATTTCCACACACTTGCATTAGAAGGTGTACCAAAATTTGCACTTCATAATAGGACAGCAGCTTACCGTTTTGTCACACTAATTGATGTATGTTTCTTCCTTTGTTTCTGTGCTTTTTCTTATCGATCTAGAGATGCATGTAATTGCTATCAGCACGAATAATACAGAAAGATGTTTGTAGCCACCATCAAGACAAAGGTGAACTCCTTTTATATTTAACTATCTGTATGTTATTTGTGTTACCAACAAGAGCCCAAGCACACAAATAGTTATGCGACAATGTACATTAGGCTCCTCAAATTTTTTGGACAGAGTGTGCAGATGTTAATGTAGTGGACTTGCTTTTGTTTGTGGAGATATGGGCTTGTGCATTTAGCATCGTGCCATACGGAAGTGAAAGTCTCATATTTGTGATGGAAAATAATATGCAATAAGATTAGTGCCCATAGGTTAGGCTGCTTGATATTTTGCACATCAAGGTGATTTCGAAATTATTTGACATTGGATGCTGGGGGTGGCAATAGGGTTTTCCACATGAAATGCAGTCAATCCTCAGTTCTTGGATGAGAAGTGTTCTGACTATTTTAGATAAGTAGACAATTTTGCTTCTCATTTTAAAGAGAGGCAAGTTACAGTCAGCTTGCTCATATTATAAAACAGGGGTTAGATGATGTTTTAGCTATGTTTTTTCACCTGTAAAAGCAACCAAATTGTCCAAACATGCTTTCCTATAAATGTATTCATTGCTTTTTGTTTTTTATATGTATATCTTCACATGTATGTACGATGCTGCATTGGAGTAAAGATAATAATGATATTCCATTGACATGTGATGCATATGGTGTGACACGGGCTTTCTCGTTATCAGTGAGGGGCTTCGTGCCAGAGGCATACATGGTATTGGTAGCATTGAGACTTCAAATGCATGTTTGAACTTGTCGACAATGTGATACAGGGAAAGTGGAAATATGCATACAGCGCTAACAAGATCTTAGCTTAAAATAGGAATTGATTAAAAAAACAAAGCTGTAAAAGCTACCTTTTCTGGCATAAACAAGTTTCATGATGCTAATCACTATCATATTAAAAAATACATTGCAATTTATACAACAATATGCATTGCGGTGTGAAATATGCATTTGTTGGTCTATTACTGATAAAATTCAGTAGATAAAAATAAACAGGTATTCCATTTTTTTTTTTTTGCAAACTTTGTCATGTGCAAGATTAGAAACTATGTCAATTTTGATAATCACTGAGTGTGCAGGTTATGTATGAAAACAAGGCGAGGTTTCTTTGCACAGCTGAGACATCACCAGTTGGTCTGTTTGAGTATATTGTCACAATATCTGATGCCCAGAAGGTGGCCCCTAGATCTTCATCAAGATCAAGGAGAGCTGATGTTTTTGATCTTTGTGTTGACAATGAACTGGGATTTGCTAAGGACCGCACAATCAGCAGGTATGATGTTGGATGTGATTGTAGCTGTCTAAAAATGTAAGTTCAAATAATTGGTCTAAGAAACTCTTTCTAGGTGTTTACCGCAGTTGTATTGTTGGGAGTTGCATGTTTTGGGCTGCCGAGTAGTTAAATATCATAGCCGATCGCTACGTACAGCTTAGAGCACTCTCTTGAGAAAAATTACGTTGTATAAAATGTTTACGAAAATTGAATTCCTGATTTTGTGCTTGTTTATGTTTCAGACTAACAGAGATGAATAGCAAAGAATATCTGGACCAGCATGCTGCCGCATTGTCAGAGAAGTCTGATCAGGACCAAACTCCGAGGCAGTTTGAAACGACAACTTCAAGCTCGTGACATGTGTACTATCTTCAATTTGTTATGGAAAATAATTACTTTCCGTCATCTCAGCTTGTAACTCGGTTATATAGATCTATGCTGCCAATAAGCATGGCGGGATCAGTGCTCTGCACATTGCCGAGCATACATAATTATTTTGCCTTCTTTCGTGATTATGAAAGAATGTATGAACTTCTCAGTCTAGAGGCGCCTCTAGCTGAGGAAAGGAGCGCGTAGTTCTCGAGTGTATCATTTTGATTTGTTCAATAAAATGAAAGAATTTCAGGACAGTAGTACCGCAATCCGATCTCTTATAGTTGGATTTTCTTGATGTCACTTTTGCTGATTGTCAGGTTGGAGACGTGCAGATTTATGTTTTGTCAACATTATCCTTGTAATTGATAATTCTCACGTTCAAGGCAAAAAAAGGAGGTATCATCGATCATTTTCTTCTTCTTGAATAATATTATTATTCATAGGATTACGGGGCAACGGTAATGATTGATATCTGGTAATTGCGGCAATAAGTTCCCTATCAATAAAATTATAAAAGTAAGATCGATATTTAAACTTACGGCAAAAAATGTGTTCCCCTAATTGGTAATTTCTCTTTCCCATTTCCTTTGAGCGTGTTGTCAACGAACTAAAGTTCAATTCGTCGAACAACTTTTGGTGGCTCGCAAAAGTAACTTCGCGGAAACAATGTATTCTCCTAAAGTTGTGAAATAGCATCGGTTACAGTGGTTATCTCTTGCGCTTTAGGATTTATTCGGAACAGATCGAGCGTTTTGAAGTTTGCTTGTAGATTATGTAGTTCTTGAAATTTCATGGAGTTGTGAAAAGCCTCCCTTTAATCGCTGGAAACAAAGATGTTAGTCTTCAATCACAAGAAGTTCCAAGGAATTAAAATGTAATCAAGAGGCGGGTGCTGACATGGGTAACTGAGATTGCCCCATATACAAGCTATGAAGCTATAAGTAATAGTGGTACCTATATACTGGCCTAGTTTCTCAACACATTCTTGAATGCGTCAAATAAGGTCGATAAGACACCAGAATCCCTCAGCGTAATGTTAAGGTTCTCTTAGCAGGGCAAGTGGTAGGACCACAGGTTTGGTTCATGTTGCTAACAGGTTCGATCAAAAAGTGAGGTTTAAGAATTTCGAGTTAGAGGAGGCCAAAAATTCAATAGTCGGGCGTAAAATTCCCTGGAATTGATGGATTCAATAGAGTTTAATACTGAAGTTTAAACATGCATATGAAAGCGATCTACCAAGGCCGGTATGTTAATGGATGTGATACACATCTGAATCTCCATCTACTTTAGCAGCCTAGTGCAATTTTGTCATTAAGGTATGGGCCCCTCACCGAAAAGTTGCAGGGACCGATACAGCTTCTTTGGCAATTGGCATGTCGGCTGATATGACTAATACGAAGTCGGTATCAGTCAAAATTCATATTGTATCGATTCAGCCTCGTATCGGTGGATATGAATTTCTCTTTTTAATATAATAGTTTACTCTAAAAATTACCAGTGTAGACTGAAACGTATCGGACCTTAAACGATACGGTGTGCTCCCGCCTCACTCTCTTTGCGGCCCGTAGCTCCCTTACTTTTGGAGTGCCGTCATGCGCTTGCCTTCCAAAACTCGGGACTCCCAACTAACGTCACCCTTTCCCTTTCATGTTATCAAGAAAGGAGGCGGCAGAGACATCAAGAAAGGAGGCCTTTAAGATGGCAGAGACATTCTCTCTCTCTCTCTCTCTCTCTGCGCCACCGAATCTTGGTATCGTCGATTCCCTCGATTCCTTTTCCCTCAGGGCAGCCTGGGACTTCTTATCTTTATTAATTCAAAGAAAATAACAAAGGGGGCAACATATTCTCTCCCTTAATGCTGATTCCTTTTCGCGTTTAGTTCTTTGGGGTTTTCTCCCGTTTTTCGGAAGCTGACGTAATCTCCATATATTTCTCTAGGAAACCATTTTCGCTTCCATCCTTTCTCTTCATTTTTCTTGTTCCAATCCCTCCTATCGGGTTCTGGGGATTCAGGCGTCCCCAAGACGCGATGGGTGGGAATTGGGATTCCCGCACTTTCACATCCGAGAACACCTCATCAACTACTGAAGAAGTGAGTGATTTCAGGAGATCATGCAAGAGTAAGAGAGGTGGTTCCAAGGGAAAGTGGTTGTGGAACAGGGTGAAGTATCAGTTGGTAGAATACCATTCCTTGCCTGCCTATTTGAGAGACAACGAATTCATCGTCAAGCATTACCGTGCAGAATGGCCCCTCAAACAGATTTTCCTGAGCATCTTCACGATTCATAACGAGACCCTTAACATCTGGACGTATGAAAATATGATTCCCTGTCTTTTTTTCTTTTTCCTTGTCCCGCGCTTCTTCTTCTAGTTATGAGGTTCCGGATCTTCTTTTCTACGATGGTTGTGAACTTGTGATTCTAATGTTTTTTTCTTCTTTTTCCTTCTTTCTGTGGGCAGGCATTTGTTGGGGTTTTTCCTTTTCCTGTGCTTGACGGTTTACACTGCGATGAAGGTGCCTCAGGTGGTGGATCTTCACCATTTGCCTGAAGTGTTGACGAGGGCTCATCTCCATCGGGTGCACTCGGAGTTTGTGACGTGCTTGCCTTCAATGCCTCACATGGCGGATCTGCAGAGACTGAGGGACGAATTCAGGGCCTCCCTCCCGCCCATGGATGCGCTCTATTCCTTTTCCGGGTGGCATGTTTTCGAGCTGCTTTCTAACTGTCTGCCTCAGAGCTCGCTCACTGCCAACCACAACGACCTGTGCATTTTGGTAAACTCACTTCTTCGGATCCCTCTGTTCTTCAGTGTCCATCTGCAGATCTTCTATTTAAACGTTGTGCCTTGTCCCTAGACTTTAACCTTCTTATTTTTCTGTTCACGAGGTAAGAGAGGCTTTTTGAAATTAGATCAAGTCTTAAGGCTGCCTCCCTGCACCATAAGCTTTCCGTAATTGTTGCCCTCACGACGCCTGATGCTCATACGACTCACGTGGTGTTTAATTGACTCGTTCTATCTCCGTGAAATGCAATTTTCTTATGGCAATTGGCATCCGTCGTGCTTTCAACACTAGGTGATAACTTTGGGCATAGATGCACTCGATCCAGATAGACAACTCTGAAATCGGGAATCTTTCCTAAGATGTTTAAAACTTATATTTTTCTTTTGGCCTGTAAGTGTAAGATGGGAGATTGGTCAATGAGGTTTTAAGTGCACGGATTTGCTCTTTTCGAATGTTTAATTATAAAGAGATTGGTTAAATGTTTAATTATCTTGGTTTCTAGCTTTTTTGTGGGGCAGAGGCTCCAGCTACCCAACAAAGCTAATTTGTGTTACCCGATTCAGCCTTGATTTTCATAAGGCAAAAGAATTATCAGATTGTGCTTCGCTTGAGCTTATTCTTCTCTTCGTCGAGTGGAATGTGCAGCATGGTGTGAAAGAGGATCTGACGAACATGGTTGCTCCTCTGCTGGTCAGACCCATCACGCGCTGGCCTTTCTTTGCATTCCTTGGAGGAGCCATGTTCTGCCTTCTTGCCAGCAGCTTATGCCACCTCCTCCTCTGCCACTCGGAGCGTCTCTCTTACGTCATGCTCCGGCTCGACTACGCCGGCATCGCCGCCCTTATCTCCACATCTTTCTATCCTCCAGTATACTATTCATTCATGTGCTACCCATTCTTCTGCAATCTCTACATGGGCTTCATAACCATTCTCGGCGTTGCATCTGTAATAGTATCACTCACACCAGCATTTCAGAAGCCGGAATTCCGCACCGTCCGGGCACGCCTTTTCTCCGGCATGGGCATGTTCGGCATCGCTCCCATCTTGCACAAGCTGATACTTCATTGGAACCATCCAGCAGCAATCCACACAACTGGATACGAGGCTCTGATGGGTGCTTCCTATGGACTTGGGGCGTTGGTGTATGCTGCCAGGATCCCGGAAAGATGGATGCCCGGTAAATTCGACATCGCCGGTCACAGCCACCAGCTGTTTCATTTGCTGGTGGTCGCTGGTGCATACGCGCATTATCGAGCAGGGCTGGTTTATCTCAAGTGGCGAGATGTCCAGGGATGTTGATCATCTGCGGTTCTTTGTGAGGAATTAGTCCGAATGGTCTCTATGTAGCTTATTTTTGTGGGTTGTTGATTATAAACATAGATCTTCATGTCTTCAGTTAGCTAAATTACAGGTGCCAGGCCTGGTCTCTGTGCGTGCGTGTGTTTGGGATTGCTTGTGATTTGGATTGATGCTAAATAAGTGATGAAAAAATGTAATATGAAATGATAAACGCAAGTTTAAATATTTTAAATGCTTCCTAAGGATTTAAGTTTTGATTGCAGAGATTCTGTGATTATGAAATTATTCTTCTGTGGACGATCGAGCTGTGTTGGTTTACCATATTGGAACCGCCATTACCTTCCCAAGAGGGAAAAAATGGTTGAATAGACGCCCGTTTGAATCTTGCAAGCTGGCAAGGTTCGATTTGAATGTGTCGATTTGGATGTGGAAAGTGATCTCCCACTAAAATCCATAGTTTGCCAAATTAAAGATTTAAACAATCCAAATTTGCCATTTTATATGGTCAGCAAGCATGACCTAAGGACATCCAAAGGCCGTGCTGTAATAAACACATTTTCAAACATACAGGATGATCTACCATCCTTAATAAAGGCCATGAAGGAGTTGAAATCTTGATATCGACGATCTAAAACAAGGTAGGAAAAATGAACAAAAAAAAATTGCTGGAAATTTTCATCGGAAGAATGCAAAAATGGCACAAGTAGTTCACAACAGCGGACAAAGGACAGAAGGAAACTGAAATTTCGCCCAAAGGGCTTGTAAATGAGATAGGGACAAAACAAAATGCTTTCATTGAGATTTGAACTCAAGACCTCCCGCTTACTAAACGGGTGCTCTAACCAACTGAGCTATGAAAGCACATATCTTGGTTGACACAGTTTATAGTATATCCGCAGATTCTAAGCATACAAGACAACCCATTTTGAAGGGATTACGATCCCCATATGCGGGTATCTGAGAGCGACCACGTCCACGTCCATGGTGGTAGTAGTGGTCACAACTCCAGCAGCAACCCTACGGGTGTAAGAAACCAATAACCAGTAATTGCCCTCCTCCAACGGAATTGGAAAGCAGAGCATACAAAGTTAGGACGGAGATCTGATCTGCAACCCACATTCTGCAGCAATTTTTCTTAACTCCGACGCTTCATGTTAAAGATAGACAGCGGAGAAAGAGAAAGTTGGAGAATAAAAGCCAAAGCGAAAGGGAATCAAGGGCGCAGAGTGGATTCCTTGGAGACATCCGGAGCCTCAGCAGACTGGTGGCCTTCTTTGATGGACGTTTCAACGGTGGGAGTTGAACGATAAAGTCGACTTCGTCGCTTTACATCGAACCGGAGGAAACACAACAACCTGCCTGCAGCAGCCTCGTCCAACTCTAAGCCTAGACCGAGAGCGGTACTGTTTACCACCAAGAGCATTATGACTAAGTCTCTCGGTGCAACTTTCTCCTGTTAAAAAATGGAAAAATAAATTCGTCTGGTAGCGTGAGCACGCCAAGGTGTGCTACTCACACCACCATCACATAAAAATTGCAATCAGAGTACCTACAAAAGGAGTGGTGTAGCAGCCAGCCTTCATAGGGCCTCCATTATAGCGCTACACACAACGACAGGCACCAACCACATAGACGGTGGAAAATGCAGAAAGACACTTCATTCATTATTGGGCAAAAGAGCCGTCAACCTAAAACGTTCCCATCGACAAAGCTGATAATGGCAAGTATGGGTTTTTCTTTCGAAATAACCGTACTCTCCATGACAAAAGGCGTTGTTGATATGCTGATAATGGCAACTTGGCAGAAGATCTAGAGTAACCAAAACGGGCGAGATACTTCAGAGGCCATAAGCCACTCAAGCTGTTGGAGTAGCTATCATTATGCATGTTGTCGAGCGTGGAGAATGAACTTTATGATTTGCACAGACCAGAGGCCCGACTTTATCCAAGAAAATGGGGTTTTCGCTCTTCCTGCACCGTAACGTAATGGTGGTTCGGCCGATGCAAGAGATAGAAAGGCATCTGAGAACGGCATTGAGACTAAACCAAGTTTGAGCAATTCATATACAACGAAACAAAGCCACTTTGGAAAGCGAATGGCACCGTAAAAGGGATGCTGCTCTTCTGCAGCCACTACTCTCCTTAGCCACTGAAAACCTGAAAATTGGAATGAAAGCAGCCACTTTTTGTACTTTATGCACACCACAAGCAGAGAGAGAGAGAGAGAGAGAGAGAGAGAGAGAGAGAGAGAGAGAGAAGAGAATATTAAAGTAGCAATAGTATTGATTGACTAAACACACAATAACAAAGGACTCGTACAACCACTAAGAAGACGTAAACACCACACTATGGGTAGGCTTCAGAAGGAACTAGCCGCCCAATTATTCAAATATGAAAACTCGAACAGAAATAGCAAACCACCAAACTCATGGACCAGAGGCCCTTACAATCTTCATACATCCATACATTTGCAGTTGCGCATTTCTTATTTATTCTCCAAACTCGAGGAGACCACATTACTACTATACTAGTAAAGGACGCAAAAACATGGTAAGAATAAGCAGCGATGCTGCAACAAAGACAGTCTTTGCTCGGCCAGAGCATACACCTTTCCCTTCCACACAATCCTCTGATCATCTTCGCAACACACAAACATCATTAGCCGTGGCCGGTTTCTACATTGACGACATCAATCAACCCACTTGTTGAGAATGGATTTTGGGCTGCAGCACCCCGACCTACCAGAGAAACTCTGGTATATCAGGCAACCTCCACCAGAGAGTTCCTGCACCACCAATTTCTCACATTCATAGCCCAACATCCCATTCTTCTCTGACAACATTGCCATCAAGCTGTTGTAGTCACAATGAATGGCCAATGAAAACTCTTCTGGCCCGAAACAGTCCAACACACGGTCGATTAGCGCCTCTAGCTCTGCTGCATTCTTTATTTTCTTAGAGCCTATCGCATCCACAAACTCAAAGCTTGCATAGCTGAAACCATCTTCTGGAGTGACATGAATAGTCGACAAGGCCTTACCCTTGATTGAATTCATGGAATATCCACATGGCTCAAACTCAAAGTCGTTGATATCAAAGCCGGGAAGGATGCTGCGGATTCCAGAAGCGTCAGTCATGGACTTCGCTGGGCCTTCAAAGTTCTTGTAGAATACAGATGCCCGCTCCCTGTCCAGGTTGGTCATGCACATTTCCACAGTGAGTGGCAAAGGAGTTATCGACTCCACGGAGGACCAGTAGATGTGCCAATCACGGGCAGGATTGCCACCATTGATGACATAAGCATTCCCAGGCTTACCAAACAACTTCGCGAAATGGTTGTTCAGCACAACAACTTCCTCCGTAAAACTTGTGTGAGGAGAAGGCTGATTCCCAGGGAAAATGAACGTCCCACGGGAATATTTGACTGAGATAGGAGCAAGGGACAAGGTACCAGCATGCTTCAATATGATGGGAATGGAGCGCAGAAGCTTGGTAGTCCCACAAGTCTTGATGATGACCTTGTAAGGATAAACAAAGAGGCTGGATTCGGAGAGCACGTAGGAATCCAAAGCGCTGTTGGACAAACTGTCCACTATGGTGCATTCAGCAGAAGAAAGGAATTCATCAATCTGGGCACGAGAGAGGGCCCTGAGACCCTTGCTATCAGGGTCAGCAAACACAGGCGGCTGACGGAAAATGATCTCAAGCCGCTTTTCATACCCTTCGAAACCGGCCATTTTGGAGTTGAGATCCAATTCCCAATACCACTTAACTGTGTCGAATTGGTGTTGCAGAAGATCAAATGATTATGGGGAAGAAGAGATGAGGAAGAGGCTATATGTCCTGGCCGAGACAACAGGTCTCCTACTGCGCGCAACTTAAACAAAGAAATAACAGAAAAAAGCCCTACTCTATCAGCAGCAATTGATTGTGGAAATATCAGGATGGCTTCCTCACGCACTGCAAAAAGAAAGGAAGAACATAATTAGAAAACAGCAAAGGGAAAACAAACCATTAACCCTTCAGAAAAACCAAATTAACGTTTTCTTTTCACTATCAAAGATAGACGAAAGTAGAAAAACCGTACGTTGGAGTAGGCAGCAGATTTGAACTTCTTGATACCACCGTTTGGACGAACGTCTTCAATGCTGTAGCCGAGGGGAACTTCGTACATTGAGGAACTACTACTGGACTTCTTCTTACCGCCTTTTGCCTCCATTACAACATCCACGCTCCCTGTTGTAAGAATTCCACAAGAGAAAGGCTTAGTGCAGGAAATATTTTTCATACTGCGGAAATAAATTTCATTATAACTTGATAAAAACATCGGGAGGCCGTTCTCAATTAGAAGGGTGGCCCGGGAGTGACCGAGACAAAACAGATGTCTTTGCTCGCATATGAACAAGACCAGGACGACCAGAAATATTTGCAAAGCTAAGTCCACAGAAGATCAAAGAAGAGTGCACTCATCGACGAGAATAAATCTTTCTGGGATCTATCTGTAAGCCAATCCAAAAGGTTGGCCACCAACGCATTCCCAACCATCCTTCACGTTAAAGGATGATGGTGTTGTTCAATGAAGCCTGCAGACGATCCAACAGATGAACCCCACTGCAAACAACGGCCTACAACTAAAAAAGAATGACAGCAACTGCATCGATCTAATCCAATAGAGGCATCCGCTCAAATGCATATTTCCTCTCCGGATCAAAATGATGGTACTGGACAAACAAAAATCAACACATACTGGCATCAAACTCATCCGGAACCCAACATAATCGCACCGCCTGTAAAAGACGCGGCCGAAAAAAACAAAAGAAAATAACCAATAAACAAAGAAAACAAAATAAGACGCAGTGTAAAAGCAAAAGAAAATAAACAAGAACAAGGAAATGAAAGAAACGAGAGAGAAAGAGAGAGCACGTCGATCAAGATCCCATTAACTCTAGGAAGAAAAAAGAAGAAAAGAAGACGCGAAAGCGAAAAGGGAAACTGCAAAACTCAAATCCCATGCCAAAGAAGAAAACCCAACGAACCACGCGAAAGATCCCGTCAAAAACAAATCCAAGAAAGAACATGAACGAAGACACAAAACATCTCAACCTTTTCACAGAAACATGGAACAACAAAAGCCAGGGCCTCCCCAAAAACGCTGTAATATCAATCAAACCACCCTCAGAAAAAAGAAAAACAATAAGAGAGAGAAAAAAGGGAACTCACAACAAAGAAACAAGACTTCTCCTTTCCCTTGAGAGGCACGACACCACGGCCACCCGCTCCGCTTCCCTGGAGATTCACGCAACGAAGAAGGAGAGGGCGAAGAAGAAGGACAGCGCGTCAAATAAGGAAACGGAAACCACACGAGAGAGGAGAGGCGAAACTAAAACAAGGAAGGAGACCACAGACGGCTTCAACAAACGACGCTGCGCAGCCAGAAACCCTGCCTCCTCCGTTTTATAGACACCCGCAGACTAGGAGGCGAGACGTTCCCCGCGACTCACCGTTCATTACACGTGATCCCACAATAATGTAAGAATCAAGCCCACTTGCTCATATTCCGCCACGTCCGCAATAAAGAATATATTCCAAAAACCCGACGTGTCTACGAGAAGGAGATACGTGCCTTCTGCTTTGCTTGCTCACCAAGACTTACGTTTTCCTTTTTAGTTTTTTGGGAAAAAGAAAAGATATTAGGGTTGGAATGGTTCAGAAGAAGATGGAGAGGTAGGTGGGTGAGGGATGAGGTCCACAAGGTTTCGGGTTGGACCCCAGAAGTCCCTTACAAACCCTGTAAAGCCGTCCCAGACCACCCATTTCGGGTTCGGTTCCCTCCACGAGTACCCATATCCAAATAAGCACGCTACCTTACAAACCAGGCCATCATACATATCAATTTGAAATCAGTTTCATATTGTATGATCCAAACACCAGGACCGAAATCTATATGTAGGTGCAGTTCGGGTCTCCGATCCACGCTCCAATTCATGGTAGACCTCCCGTGGTTGCCAAACCAGAAAGAAAACGGGTCCACCCGGGATGTCCGGTTACGTGCTTGATTCGCGCGTTTCGAAACTTATATGGACAACTGTACTTCGCTTTTGCTACAGGGTCCAATATTTGCTGTCTAATTCGAATACTGGCCTGTCATTTTTTGGATTTTTTTCATACAATTCGTCCATCAGAACAAACTCCCTAGTCCTTCTTTCGCTATAGCTAACTTTTTAGGTACGATTGAAATTTTAGACGTAGTAGCAATCCTCCCTTACATTTGTAGTGAGGATCGATCATTTTATGAAAGAAAACTTGCATTGATCTTATTGAATCGACAATCGTCCTCGAAGGGCTTTTATTTCGGAGTACTGTTTCCGGAATTAAACTTAAAAGGGTGTGCCTACGTTGAAAAGCTTCTTAATCATTTAACGCGAAATTGGCTGGCTGTGCGATCCTGTTTGTCTGGCTCAAAGGTCAGAAATGGCGGAACGCGTTTCAGTCTTCCATTTAATCCAAGGCGACCTCACGAAGTGTGGGAGGCAACAGCCAAAAGATAGTGACATTGATCACGAATTTCAGCGATCTTGATCTTGTTTCGTAGAGTGGGTGGGTGGGAGGGGAGGGTTAACTCGTCCTCTGTCGACACATAAACATTGATGTGATGTCCTTGGAATTTAGTTACCAAGAAAAGGATTCCAACAAACACGCTTCAGACTCGAATTCAAGTAAATGAAGGGGCCTCGTTTACTATTTTTTAAAGTTTAGGGAGCGTGAATATCGATCTTCTAGAAAATTTGATCTACGCCTTAATTTCCGATGACCTTCTTTATATGGATAGATTTGAAAATCTGAAATGCATCCATATATATAGTAGGTTTTGTGAAAATCTGGAATGCGCCCATATCCATAGTTGGTTAGATTTGAATATCTGCACCGCACCGAAACCATAGATAAAGTTAGATGGTGGAATAAGCAAAGTCCGTATATGTTCTATTCATTACCTCTGGAAGCAAGAAATCTTCTGCCCTATCTCTTATAGAAATCCCAATCAATGTTTGGCTAATGTCCTTCCAATTGGGTCACCCAATTAATGTCTCTAGGTAAACCAAATAGAAGTCTCATTCTGCACCGAGTTACACCATGATGAACCATACACCTCTTCATGGTTTTTTTTGGTACCGGTAACAAATTTTTAATGGTTTTTTGGCTTCAATAACAAATTGTTATTGCTCAGTGAAACAGACCTAAAGATTGGAGTAAATTCATAAAACCTCGTAACAAAGCATTCTATAAATCTACTTCTTTAATTGTTTTTTTGGTACCTTTAACAAATTTTTAATGGTTTTTTTGGCACCAATAACAAATTGTTATTATTCAGGGAAACAGACCTAAAGATTGGAGTAAGTTCATGAAACACCCTAACAAAGCATTCTATAAATCTACTTCAAATTTTGAGGCAAAATAACTAGACAATGACAATTTGATATTGTTGCCAAATGGCTTCTTAGGCATAGTTTGATAGTCTAGACACCCTGCGAGTGTCCCATGAATCCATCCTAAAGATTGGGTCATTCTCCTAAAACATTAATTCTAGTGTTCTACTAGTCTACTTCAATCTTTAGACAAATTCATGTGATACTCACATAATGTCCTTGATGTTAAAGGACCCGCTATTGTTTGACAAGAAAAAAAACTTATGGAGTGACCAATGAATCTGCCCAAATATAGAGACAGGTTCTTGATTGGGAGTTGTTTGGCAGCAAGGTCCCCAACATAGAAGTTGGGCAGAATATCAGTATGTTACTTTGAATCAAGTTCTCATGCATCACGTCATGGTGACGTTTTCATCTTATTAGAAGTTAGAACATGAGAAATCCCTTTTCCTGATGGAAAGACCATCTTGGTGGAAGTGCACTCAGAAAGCATGCACTATCCAAGCAAACAAACGTGTTGTTAAAATTAGGTCACATGTTTTGAATGAGAGTACCCAACATCTACTTGGCTTTGTCCTGGAAAAAATTTCCACACTTAATTTGCTTTAAAAAACGGAAGAAAATGAGTTGGCATATGTAGAATTAATTTTTAATCTCTTTCAAAGAAATTGGACTTCTTTTCATTGAATATTCCCATTTGTAAGCCCATCCACACCAAGGTACTTAATTATTCACTCTTTAATGTATTCTTAAGATATTCATGAGACAATGATGTGCTACTAAAAAAAATGTTTTTTCAGATCGTAATCATTGATTAATTTAAAAAATAAATCACTGGGTGGATTGAAATTTGAAAAGTAAGCAAGAACAGTTTGTGGCTAATTAATGGATAAGTTCATGTGACAAGTAGTCCTTGAGCTAATTAATTGGGTCAAACATGAAGTCATTAAGGCAACAAAAGGCGGTCGTTAATTTATCATCAGGATGGTTGAAACAAATACTTTTTGAAGTAGATATTGCTTGTTCCTCAAGATATATGGCGTTGTTTGTGCTTCAGAGGACATAGCATAGGACTGTTATAGCTCGCACAACTTGAAATAACAATTACAAGAAAGGGGAAACCCTAGAACTAGATTTGTGAAGAAAAACTTTGGCTTGTGTACGCTCAAACAAAGTTATGTTCGGTGTTGAATATGTATGTGATGGACTATTAGTGACTTTCTAAAATCTTATGTAGCGGGCCAAAACTCGTTCTCATCCAAGTTGTCTATTTCATGAGATCTTTTCTGTTAATAAATGGATGAATGACTATTCCTCAATTGACACAGTTTTGGATAAGGCTGCCGCTCTCAAGGTGAGCAAGAAAAGTATTTCATCCTGTTGCCTGAGAGCGGAAGCACCCACCCTTTCCTTCATCCCCAAAAGACACCAGGCCACTCTCATTCTATCTCGAAAATCAAGGAATTTTGTGGGCTAGCATGTCAATTGGATCTTTAAAAGAAAGGAACGAGGGTCCCCGAAGGAAAACTGGGTTAGGTTAGGTGGATTAGGTATATCGGTTTGAGTTAGGTGGTGCAAGAGGAGGTGGATTAGGTGGGGTTTGGGCTTCACTTTCAATATGGGCCAGGTGATGGTTTTGGGTTTGGCTAAGATTTAGATTTGGATTTAGGTTTAAGTTCTGGTTTGGGTCAAGGTTAGGGTTTGGATTTGGATATTGGGCGTGGAACATGGTAAGATAAAGTCTTAATTAGGAAAAAAAAAAAAATACTGGTGGCACCACCTTGGACAGTCGATGTTCAAGTTAGTTAAGTGCATCTAACATGATTAATGTATTTTACAGTTTACCATGCCTTTTGTTTTATATGAACTTAAGCAATGTGGGTTTATATGCTATTTGAAGGATAAAGAGCACATTGAGGGAAAGTAAAATGTCATTATATTGCTTCTTTCATCATTTCTTTTTCAAGGGGCACTTATGTCCCCTCATTGAAAGAAAAACACTTTTATCGCACAAACTTAAATTCAGTGACAAACAAGCGACTTTAAAAATGTTCAGTGGCAATAAGATATAAATATACGTATGCGACAGACTAATATGCTTCTTTTGTTTTTTCAAACAAAAGTTGTTCAAACGCTCGCACTTCCCTTAGTTTCTGTCAGATGGATGACCAAACTTAGAGGTTATGTGAGTTGGTCAGTGAAGAAAGTACCTCTTTATCATAATTAAACCTCCACAAATAAAAGGGGAGTGCTATACATTCGCAAATTTTATTTTTTTAGTTCATGAAAAGTAACTATGTGAAGACTACATATATTCGTGAAAGGAAAACATAGAAACAAATGTGAAAAAACAAAAAATGAAAATACATGGATTTGATCACTAGCGGAGCTGGAAATTTTTGCTGGTGGAGACACTAATTCAAGATCTTTAATTATTTTAGGGGAACTTATATATATCTATAAAAAATCAAACATAACAAAGCATTAACATAAATTTAAACAAACTTTGTGAGGCTGGTGTGGGCAAACTAGCCACCATTTGACACCGCCACTAGATTTGATCTTAAGCCAAAAAATATCTTAATCAATTAATGTCTCTATTCTCATAACATCCTGCATGTACCTAGGGAAAACATGCTTTTATGATGAATCTTATGGATTCAACATACATATCTGTCGCACTTAGTTACTAATTCCTTATTTATTTTCACAATCATGGGTCAGCCAAGGCCAAAATAACTTTTTGTGTCCAAAAAGTCGAAAGTCTGGGATAATACCTTCCAGTTGTCAATACTGTGCAAGGAAACACGTGATTTAAGAACACATATTCCAAAAAGACAATAGTCTTTCTTACCATACGCCTTCTACCTGCCGGACCTCGTGTTTGTCTTCCATAATTTGCTACTGTAAGATGAGAATTCTGCAAGATCAAAATGTGGACTAGAGTTTTTCATGATGTGATCTGATTTTCTTTAGGCTGGACAGGTGCTCTTCAGTCAACCGAATATCCAGCCCAACCTTGACTTGTAATCTTTTCTTTTTAGAGTAATATGTTGTCTAATCTCTTAAAGCAAGATTAGAGCCCAGCTCAATTAGTTTCTTTTTATAAGGCATCAGAGAATGACTACAAAATCTTTGACATTCATATATATATATATATATATATCCTATGAGGCTGGTTATTTAAGCCCACCTCTACTCAATCTAGGGTTTATCCGATGGTATTAACCTAGTCGATGCTCACAAAAGCAAACCGCATAATCATTGCTTTGCTTCTTCTCCTTTGTCTCTTCTTCTTCTTCTCTTTGGTTGTGGGTGCAGCTTCTTTGCTTTCGTGTGCAATCCTTGGAGCCTCCGCTGGTGACTTGCTGACAGATGAAACAGCTGAAGTCTTGTGGAGCAGCTTAAGATTCAACAGTGGTATCAGAACACAGGGATTGTCTAATCTCAGTAAGTTGAATCCGCCTTTTGTGATGTCTGTAATGATCTCTCTCTGTGTGCACATAATTACATTGTCAGCCTACTGTAACATGCTATTTTAGATCATGACGATATACTATTTTAGATCATGCTTCCTGAATATTCTAGCATGCAAACAATCACAGAATGTCAGCTATACATCTATGTTTAGTCTCTCTGCGTATACAACTATGTTTCGGATTAATAGAATATATATGAAGAGGCAACCGTCTGAACAGACAATAGCTCATGGCCTCTTTCTGTCCGGAAACATTAGACCGGATGTCAGGTTTTCGCCGCAGCTAGGAAGAAAGCAAAACAGAGGGAATAGGAGTAGTCCAACGCCTCCGGCGACAAAAGGCAGAGTTTGCTCTGCTCGATACCCAAAAAAAAAGAAAAAGGGAAAGGGGAAGAGGGTAAAGGACCTTGCTCGATGGCTTGGAAAACCCGGCTCAACCGGGGCTACCGCCATCGCTACTCCAAGCTGTTCGCTGCTTGCGAGTCTGAACCATAGGTTGCCTGGAGAAATAGCAGTACTTCCTCCCGTCTGTCGCAGCCGGAGATCCAGTCGCTGCACCTTTTTCCAGAGGCTATCACTGATTTTTTCAATCAGACCCGCGAAGACTCCTTGACATTATTAGAGTCTTCCTGACTTGATATGCATTTTTTGTTTACGCCGCAAAAAACTCAATCAGTGGTATTTCTGAGCATATATCCGTGCCTGCATATAAATAGGTTTCTTTCCATTGAAAATTTTTATGACATGAGACTGTTTATTTACTTTGAGGGAGAAACATAAACATGTCGCATGTGGTTTGATCTCTTAGGGTCAGGTTTATAAAAATAATTAAAGGAAAAAAGGAAAAGGATGAAATATGAGATAGTAATAGCATACTATAAGTCTCTCTATTTGGGTAAAAACTATGAACAACAAATAGGAAGAGATGGACTCATTTGATTTATAAGAATGAGGTTGTTTCATGTCAATGCATAACATTCTCCATTTTGTCCCTAACCAATAGGGAAATGGTGGTACTTCTTCTCACAAGAATTAAGATTTTACTTGGGACTTCTTTGATCGAGAGGTCATCAAGTCAAGATACACCTACAACCCAGTCAGAGGAAGTCTTCTACCTCCCCACTTGTTTTTTTTGAATCTCTCTTGTGCCCTATTGCTGTGATGAATATTAGCTGCATTCATGCCCAGACTGGTGCAGCAACCCCTTAGGGATACGTTTATTATTATTTAGTAAAATAAAAAAATACAGCAATCATAAGAATGAAAGGAAACTGGTCCGTCGACTATGTCCGCTTTGAAGAAGATTACTTAGACGTGTTTAACATGGGCAAGGCCAAGGGTGAAGTCAGGTGAGCTTTTTATGGGGTATACATTTACCGAGTTCACTCTCTTTGAATTTAGTGTCAAGATTTAGGTGGAGGTCTTACGAGATCCGGGTCATTGTCCCATAATCAATTAAAAATTTGTTAACCATTAAAAACAAAAAAATTCTAACCCTAGCTCTACCTTAAACAGGGCTTTAAAAAACCGTGAGTAACCCAAAAAGCCTAATCGGTCACATTTTGACTTTCACTTCCTTTTTTGGGGATTGCTTTTATATATATATATATATATAATTCATAAGTATTTTTAATATATTTAATTAAATTAAAAAATGTTGAGTTATTTATGAACAGAAACTGCATGGTGAACCCGACCCGGCGTGCAACAACAACAAATGTGAGAGACTGAAGTAAGGCTGGGCGTGGGGCCGGGCCAGGCCGGCTCGGTATGGGCTGGGAAAATCCCAGCCCGGTATGGGCTGGGAAAATTCCGGCCCCGTAAATTAAAAAATATATATATTTTTTAATTTTTTTGTTTTAATAATGTTTTTATTCTTAATAAATATATTTTATATTAAAAATATTATTTTATAATTATAAAATTATTTTTTTAATTTAAATGGGCCCGGCAGGGCACAGCGGGAACGGGAAAAAGGTAGGTTCCCTAACTTTTCCTCCCGTCTTTGAGAAACAGCGGTGGCTCTCCGATAACACGGGGGAGCATCACTCCTCCTGGGACGGGTCCTACTCTCCCTCCAGATCGCTTGCCCCTCCCCTCGAACGGAGGCACGCGAGTACATCGTCCTGCCTTTCCGCCTTTCATCTGCCGGAGTCGGAGACCTTCAACGCCGTTTTATCGAAGTTTCACGGCTTCCCGTCTTCCTCACGTAACCTCCTCTCCTCCTCCTTCCTCGGCCCTTTCCATCGTTAAAGCCCCATTTTTGTTTAGAATTTCTTTTGAAGTTCCATTGTTAGGTAGTAAAACGGGTCAATTTTTTACGGAAAGATTAGATCACCCCTATTGAATTGTACATATGAGGGCATATGTACGAGCGGGGTGAAATTTTCACCTTTTGCAGTTAGCATTAAAAAAAGACTGAGCTGATCAGATGTTCCTCTAAAGTTGCGTTGGATTTCCTACTGCTCTCAGGCCCGAGGTGATGCCAAGATCACTGATAAGGGCGTATCTGATGTCGCTTCCGAGACATCCAATCACAAGCGGGTGGTTGATTAAAAAAGACATTATGTTATTGGAACGCTTCATCCGACCCTCGTCCAAGGCAAAATAGTATAAGAAACATGTCATTTAAGAACACATATTCCAAAAAGACCATAGTCTTTCTTACCATACGCCTTCTACCTGCCGGGCCTCGTGTTTGTCATCCATAATTTACTACTGTAAGATGAGCATTCTGCAAGACCAAAATGTGGACTAGAGTTGTTCATGATGTGATCTGATTTTCTTTAGGCTGGACGGGTGCTCTTCTGTCAACCGAACATCCAGCCCAACCTTGAGTTATAATCTTTCTCTTTAGAGTAATACGTTGTCTATCCTCTTTATGCCAGATTAGAGCCCAGTACAATTAGTTTCTTTTTATAAGGCATCAGAGAATGACTAGAAGACCTTTGACATTCAGACATACTGTTTTTTAATAGCAATCAAACGGAGGTTCACCTTGACATCAAAAGTATGAGCAGTTGGCTAGACGGGAAGCGGGAGAATCTAGAAAGAGGAGACGACGACATTTTTTGCTACGTTGATGGGCTTGTTTCAATCTGCAGCAGATATTGTTAAATTAAGCATTAACGTTTGCAGCATCCAAATGACAGGTGAAGTAATATTTTGCATAATGATATATAAGAAGTCATCCTTATCTGCGTGTTGAATTAAAATGAATTGGACACAATTTTACGTTTCTATGATGTCGTGCCATGGCTTCATAAGAAAGCTATCTTGCATGCTAGCCAGTCATGAAATTAGTAAAAATTTAATTTAATTGAGGAAGGTAACACTCCATTTAATTCAACTGTAAAAAAAAAAAAAATTGACCACATAACGCATCGTTCCAATTTTATCGGATGTAGACACCACATATACACCACTTTTCTTAAGTGAAGGAAGTGGAGAGGAAAATTTCGAGTGGCGACTCGAACACTGCCGACCAAGACGACTGCTCTCGTTTGCACGCCAATTTCACCTATCAATGCCGTTTGAATATCTCGCATGAATGACAAATTTTCTTGATGTTCTTTGCTGATCAGCTATGCATTTGACGAAGTAGAAAGATTGTTATAACGGTGCTATTGTGGCCAACAATAGCACAACACAAGGCAGCATTTTATGGTCTTGCCTGTTGGGCGTCTTTCTCTTGGTAGGCATGATCAAAGCGCTCAAAGCATTTTAAGGAAGAATGATACTGCTACTGGATAGTGGCCAAGAGCCTTATCCCTTTATCTCATGACAGCGAGGTGGGCCACTCGTAGTTACGAGCGTGACTTGCAAACAAATATCAAATAAAAGACTTTTATTAACAAACTTGAGATTTGCATTACCTGTTTATCGGAGAATTTCTCACTGGCTGAAACCATGAGCTAGGCATGCCGAAAACCTATGAGGCTCGTAATTTAAGCCCAACACTACTCAAGCTAGGGTTTTATCCGATGGGATTTACCCTAGTCGAGCCTCATAGAAGCAATCCGTTTAATCATTGCTTTGCTTCTTCTCTTTTGCCACTTCTTCTCCTGCTCTTTAGATATCGCTACAGCTTCTTGGCGTTCGTGTGCAGATCTTGGAGCCTCCGCTGGTGACTTGGTGAGACGACAGACGAAGCTGCTGAAGTCTTGTGCACCTTAAGAGCCAACAACTGCCAAACCACAAATTTGGCAAAAGACAGGCTCCTTCCCTTTTGTGTCATTAGATTTAGAGGTCGATCCTTGAGAGCATTGCTGTTATTATTTTTGTTGTAGCAAGAGCCTCGTCCACCATTAAAATAACCTCCACGTCTTTGATTAGCTTGTTGGTGCCTGCACCAAGCCGATGCTACGAAGTCCAAGAAGGAGAACAGCTTCCTAACTAGATAGACTGGAGGACCCTCGGTGCAGTTATGCCAGTTAAGGACCAAAGGCAATGTGGTAAATCTCTGCTTTGTCCTTCATTCTTTTCTTAATGAACGAGCTACAATAATGCATGGTACAATGGTTGAAATAGAATTTCATCTTCATTGCTCTTTGTGTTTGGCACTTTTAGAAAGTTGTTGGGCATTCTCAGCAATTGCAGCAGTCGAATGCATAAACACGATTGTGACTGGTAAACTTATCTCATTGTCAGCGCAAGAACCGGTAGATTGTGATACCACCTACAGTCAAGGCTACAATGACAACTACATATGTCTTCCAATTCATTATCGACAATGAAGGTATAGACACTAAACAAGATTACCCTTACATCGTTGTTGATGACGTATGCAACATTACAAATGCAACGATTTCTGTTTGTCATACCTTCATTCATCTTCTTCTTTGATGCATGATTAAGACTTACGAGCGGACAATTTATTTCAATGTAGAAAAATATTCAGGTCGTCACAATTGACGATTATTAATATACACCACCATATGATGAGAGAACGATAAAGAAGGTTGTTGCCCACCAGCCTTTGAGTGTTTTGGTTGAAGGATCAGGCTGTGATTTCCAATTCTTTCAATCTTTGACTTTGTTTTTATTATTGTTCGATTTTCTTGACATTTCTTTGAAGGTCATACGGTTATTGATTTCAATAAAAATTTTTTTTGTAGTCATTTTCAACGGAAAATGTGGAACAGATCTTGATCATGCAGTTGCTATTGCTGGGTATGAAATCGAGAATGATATGGATTATTGGATTGTAAAAACTCATGAGGAGATAAAAAAGGTGAGGGTGGGTATATAAGAATGCAAATGAATATCACTAGAACTTTAGCTGGAATGTGTGGTATTGCCATTTGGCCTTCATACCCCATCAAAATTGGACCCAACCCCCCAAAGCCTATGCCAACAATTTTTTGTGATGAATATAATTCATGTCATATGAGCTTCACCTACTGCTGCGTCTATGATGAAGAAAGCAATTGCTATCAATGGGGTTGCTGCCCCTCACAGTTTGCCACATGTTGCAAGGATGATCGCACTTGCTGCCCTTACGACTATCTCATTTGCAATGTTGATGTGGACATCTTTTAAAAGGTAACAAACTGATGGTGCCATTTCTAATTCTCCTTATTATTTAACTTACATTAATTGTTTATTATGTTCATGATTCTAAGTTCAATCTTATCATGTTTACAATGCATTTGCCATAGAACACGAGCACTCCATTTGGAGTAAAGGCATTTAACCGGACACCAGCCAAGCAAGTAAAGGTTTTTGATGCACCTTGACACAGTAGCAGCATCGCCGATGCTCGATGATGATGTTGATAGTTACTTGTGTGCTCAAAAGCTTTCCTTGTCATGGGAAAGAGTCACATGATATACTCTTCATCAATGACTAATGGGACAAAAAATAACACCATTCCTTCTCAAGGATAAGGTGGTTTGCTTTGTTTCTTGTTGGATGTCCTTTGATTGGACATATGGTGATTTCAAATTGTCTCAAAGTACGCATTTCCTTTTCATGGAAATAGTTGTTTGTTTTGTTTCTTATTAGATGTACTTTGCTTGGGCATATGGAGATTTCAAATTGTTTGCTAAGTCTACTTCATGTGCTGAAATGGAGATTCTCAATTCACTGTGTTAACAACCTTCACACAAGATGTCTGGTTTTGTTTCTCTAAGAGAGTGTTTAATAACCTCATATTTGAGATCTAATGCTGATCTGAAATTACTTTTATGTGAGGCCTATGAAGTAAACAAACACTGGATTTCACCATTATGTAAAAAAAAAAGGTTTAAGATACCAATATATTGCAAAAAACCAAATATGAAATGGAGATGCCCTATTTTACTGGGTTAACAACTTTACACATGATGCCTTGTTTTGTTTTTCTTAAGGAGTGTTTGATCGACTTATATTTGAGATATGAAGCTGATCTGAAATTTCTTTTATATGAGATCCACAATGTAAACAAGCTCTGGATTCCACCATTATGTTAAAAAAAAAGAAAGATTTAAGATACTAGTATATTGCCAAAACGTCATATTTGAGATAGGACGAGAATTAATCTGACCTCAGATCCTTGGACAGATCTCAAATAATCTCGGCTCTCATATCCTATGTCTTTATTTTGCATGGGTGGCTTGGAGATAGTGTGTTCCTTTGTGAATTGGTGAAGTACCTGATAGTAGTTGAGGGGCTTGGAGGAGCTAGGAAGATAGGGCACACTTGCTGCGCTGGGAGGTGGATGAATCTGCAACATTTTGGGCTGAGGATTGGGGTAAAAGGATTGTGAAATTTTTGGCCGATCCAAAAAGATTCACATTTAGTTAGGAGGACAATTAAGTGCATGGTGGTGCACGCAGCAATTCAGCATGGCATACTATGTTAAGTTATCTGAAGTCCTTTTGGATTAAAGATCTTGTTCTTCATATTCAACATTGAAACGAAGAAGACTTTCTTCGATCGGTTTGGTCTATGGAATGAATTGAAGGATTTTCTCTGTAACACCCTTGGTTTGGTAAATGGCAGGAAGAGCTGAAGGCATGGTTGGGTGTCTCTCTTTGGTCTGGTAAGCAGCGTGGCTAGTGCATTGCTACAACCTGTATGGTGAGGAGCAACAGGCAAAATTTGGTAGCTCCTATTCGAAATAAGGCTGCAGACTGTATATTTGTAGGAGTGTACCATGCTCACAGGGGATTCAAATCGGAAGCACCGAAGCTTCTGGAGGTGATACTTGAGAAATTTCTCTGAGAGCCATGGGATAGTGAGAGTAATTGTGGACCAAAGAGGTGGAGAACTGATTTGAAGCAGGGTGGTTATAATCTGTTGCCAAATGGCAGATGAGCCAAGCTTGTACAATTTCTGATTTTGAATTCTAATCTTGATTGCAAATTTGGATTTGAGAAAATCTGCTTTATAAAAACTTGGTTTCGAAAAAATTTTGTTCCGTTAATAATTTTAGGAAGCCTGATTTTTGTGTTTGATTGACATGCCTCAAACCCAAATTTTTTGACACATTAATTCTTTCTTAATCACATTGGGCTTGACTAACATAAGAACATAACCATCACTCTCTGCATGCAGATAGCTATATATAGGTGGTCAATTGGCTTACGAAATCCTTTCTAGGGGCACTTGGATGACACCTCTTATTAAAACTCAATTTTGTAAAAGTTTGATTTTCTAAAAATCAGTTTTTCTTTAATGAGTTTTGGAAATCTGGTTTGTGTACTTTATTGACACAACCAAAACCCAATTTTTTGTAAATTCCGCCACTTTTTGGAAAGCTACATTTTCAAACAAGGCTTTTCTCAAACCTTGTTTTGATATCACCCAAATACTTTGAAAACAGTATTTTGGAGGCAAAACTTAGCTTCGTTGAGATCAAGAAAAAGAGAGAGAGAGAGAGGACATTTGGATGATGAAGCAAACACAGTTCTGCAAAACTTGGGCTTTTAAGATTTAGGGATCTCAAATCCTCAGATCTTAAATTAGCCCCTGGCTACCAAACACTGCCATAATATAAACAAACACAGGATTTTATCACTATGTGAAAATGGAGACTTCGGATCCTCATTTTTTGGGAAGTACCTTATATTTGAAGTTGAATGAGACAAGAGTCTGACTTTAAATCATTGGTCTAAGACTTCTAATAATCTCACATCACCTCAAATCTCATATCCAAAGCTATCAAGTGCCCCTTAAAGGGTTCCAATGATCAAAGATATTGATCTACACTCTACCCAGTCCATAAAAAACAGTCAATGGACTCTGAGTTTGTCAATGGAGTGTGAATTAGGAGAAAAAGATTGTCGTGCTGCGATATACAAGTAAGACGTCAATATTGCTTAATTAACAAAACAGAAACAAGAGATCAGAGGTTTCATTATTTTTCTGTATGCCTTAGAAACTAAGGGGCGTGGGTGTTTGGATCATCCTCTTCCAAACCGGTTGTATTAAAACTAGATTTTATAAAAACAAAGTTCTTTAATGAGTTTTAAAAGTTTTTTCTTTTTGGGTGACACATGTTTTTGAATAACCTAAAGGGAACCAAATTTTTTACTTTTTTTTTTTTTACAAATTCAGGTTTTGTTGAAGCTGAGTTTGATTTGATGGCACCCAAATAATCCAAAAACCTGGTTGGCTTTGAAGTGTCAACCAAACACCTCCTAAATGTAATTACTTGTTGAATTCCACATATAGTTGAACAGTCAACAGGCAAGACGGATCCCCTTGATCTCCAATTAATTTGTTAGGTTTCGATTCTATTCAAACCATCCTCCCAATGAGGTCATTGAAGAACGCCACACATGCGCAATTGAATAAAAGCAACTTCTTTTTTTTTTTTTCCTTTTAATGAAATCACAATGGCAAGGGCAGTTAATCCCTAAATAAGTTCTTAATTACACGTGGCTTCTTAAATACATTTGGATACTACTCCTCTGCATCATATCGATCACGAAACAATAATGCTGAAATATTAGAAACGAAGGGAGGGTTTCGGTAAACTGTCGCTCACCCAAAAAAAAAAAACTAAAGTATCTATAACATTGGAAATAGACAAATTCGGGAATCCTTATCTCCATTGGATTACTACACTCCCACCAATGCACGAAGGTGAAAAATGGTCTTTGTCCTTTAAATTATTTGAATATTTCTTCAACATTTTGAAAATATCTCATGATTTGAGTGACAAAACTAATAATACATGTGGAATTCATTAGCCCCTACAATAATTGATGAGACCCTCATATACATGAGTGGCATTAACGGAGAAGAAGCCAAGTAGACATACTTTCGCCAATTAATATCAATTCATATTATCACAATCCATGTTCTGTGTGTGGTCAAATAAGAATATATAATTAGATCGAATAATAATTGGACAGCCGAGCAACCCTCAACTACCCTGCACATCATGCAATCACACGGTATAAGGTGGCTTCACCCTTCCTCAGACAGAAGCTCTGACGCCTCTAAATTTTTTTTAATAGAAAAACATTATACACACACACTTCTTCAGATCGGGTCGGGTTGATCCAGGCTAGTTTTTTTGGGTTCGGGTTGGATGCGTAGGCTTAATGTCAGTCTTATTTAAAGGATTTTGTTTCCATAATAATAATTTCTGCATTCCTTCATGTATTTATTGTCACAATCTTGTACCTAATTTATAGCTGTGTGTGGCGTCAGATTTCTTTTCATAATTCATACATAGAGAGTTGTGATTATGTGTTGTCTTCTGTCCATACTTATGATGCAATATTTTCTTTCAACCTTTAAACATTGTGAGTTGCAATGATCGTGAAAAGAAATAACACCTGCCCACAATCTTAGCAACTCAAGTTGGAAAGAAACATTGCATGATCACAATTCCCATGTATGAATTACGAAAGGAACCACAAGCAGCTACAAATCAGGTACATGGTTGTGGTAATGAATGCTTGCAGAAAGAAATTATTATGGAAACAAAATCCTCTAAATAAGGCTGAAGGAAACTCTAAAAACTTATTGTAATCGACTCACCTCTTGTATAAAATCTAGGGCAAAGAAAGAAGATTCATCATCGTTTTGACGATTGAGTTTTGACGATTGAGTACTGTGGATGTAGGACAATATCTGAACCACATTAAAAATTTTCTTCTTCATCATTTTTCATAGTATCACAGCCAAGTTAAAGCTCTTTCAGGACCTTTTTCCTCTTGGTTGCTTCTGCATTTGTCACTGTTCGACCCATGCAAACTGCCACCAGCATGACTTCATGTGCACTCACACATACTCAACTTCTGGTATATATATATATATATATATATATATATATATATATATATATATATATATATATATATATATATATATATATATATATATATATATATATATATATTAGATATGCATCTCTCTCTTTTTCTTTGTTTTTATTCTCATCTGCACATGGAGTGTGGAGGAAGCGGAAAAACCGTTGGAGAATTTAAAAGACGAAGATTTCCCGATATTAAGGACTCTTGTTCGTAAATCGTTTTTCCTCCTCCCTCTGTGCTTGCTTTTCTGTATGATATCAGAGCCAATGGCCTCAGGAAAGTCTTCTTCACCCACTCCATATCCTTACCCCTCCACTCTCAACGTTTCCAACTCTTTCTGTATGGAGTGGGTGAAGAAGGCTTTCCTGAGGCCATTGGCTCTGATATCATACAGAAAAGCAAGCACAGAGGGAGGAGGAAAAACGATTTACGAACAAGAGTCTTTAATATCGGGAAATCTTCGTCTTTCAAATTCTCCAACGTTTTTTCCCCTTCCTCCACACTCCGCATCAACCAAGAATTAAAGGCGAGGAAAGAAAAACGGTAAGTAATTCATCAACGACATCCATTTGCAGATGAGAATAAAAACAAAGAAATAGAGAGATATGCATATATAATATATATACCGGAAGTTGAGTATCTGTGAGTGCAGATGAAGTCATGCTGGTGGTGGTGGGCGTGGGTCGAGCAGCGACAAATGCAGAAGCAAACAATTAGTGAGCCTACTTAAACTTATCGGGCCCACTTAGATCGGCCCGATAAATCAATGCCCCTTTTTTGGGGTTTGGGCTCAGGGTTATAAAAGGGGATGGGTTTTTTTTTCGAGCTAGGGCCCGAAGGTATGTGCTTACTTTATAAAAAGTGTGGCACTTGCACTTTTGTACCTTTTCCAGCTTACTAAATGAACATGTTTTGGTCCCACTTCGAACCCTGAGCATGACACCATTTCAACGAGCCAAGATCATGGAGAACAAGCTCAGTTCCTCATGGACCATCGGTGGGCTAAATGGATCCAAATGGTTTATAGCTTTCTACTGGCAAACCTGCTTTTGGATTAGGTTTAAGTTGAATCGACTCTTGAGCACGTTACCTTACAAAGCAAGCTTTGAAATCAGTTTTGTATCATAAGATCCACACATCAGGAGTAATTAACCGTTGAGTCACGAATTTTTTATGATAAAGAGATAAATTATAGTTTTTTAAATTTTAATAGGAGTTAAAAATAATAATTTTTCTAAATTATACGAAAAACGACTTTTTTAAAAATTTAAATATAACTATAATTTTTTTTTCAAAGAAACGCCAAAACCCCTGCTGCCATGTACAGATCGGGTCCCCGATCCACGCTCCAACCCAATTACGTGCTTGGGGCGTTAGGTCTTTAGGAAAATTTCACCAACTCTAGAATATCGACAAATACTTCGTTTTGCTAAACGGTCTCATATTTTCCGTCTAATTTGAATTATAGCCCGTCGTTTTTTGAATTTTTCCAAACAAATCCTTCCTTTGCTATTGCTTACCTTTTAACTACGATTGGAATTTTAGACGCCCCTTCTGTTGGTAGTGAGGGTCGATCATTTTATGAAAGAAGATAAAAGAAAATCGACTCGTATTGAAGTTATTGAATCGACACGAGTTTGTATTTCGAAGTCGTTGAAATATTTAGGGTACAAGGAAATGACGCACTAGGATTGGAGACCCCGCTTGAGCCGGACATATGAAATGTGGGAAGAAAAGTTGTATCAAGAAATTCGAAACTGTAATCCTGTTTCCGAAATTAAGCTTAAAAATGGCCCCCTGTCTTGAAAAGTTTCCATGCCGGAATCCATTTCACGCGTCCAACCTTCAGCCGGAGAAGTTGCAAGATAGAGACATCGATCACGAATTTCAGCGATGTAGATCTTGTTTCTCAGAGTCGGTGGCTGGGAAGGGAGCGTTTACACGTCGCTTCGATTCAGAATGATTATTGTGAAGTGCTTGGAATTTAGTTTAGTTGCCAAGTAGAGTTTTTCAACAAAGAAGTTTCAGAAGACAGGAGGATGAGCTTTCCGGGACATTTGGTGTTCCACTTTGCTCGTATTTTTCCACATTCGACACGAACATCTGACCTTTCTACATATACAAGAAGGTGCCGCGGTAGTGTACATTAAGCTTGGGCAATCTATCTCTTGAATTCTCAACAGTGCAGGTTGCTGAAGTTGTCAACAGATATGAGAGCACGATGGGAGGAACGATGCAGGCTAGTTGCTGCTGCTTCTTTCCTGCCTTGTTTTCGTGGCAAGGGGATGTCATGATTTGTCAGAGGGCTGCAGATCCAGAATTGCTGCACCTAGTTCTTTGGTCTATGTTTCGATGCAAAGCATCTCCTACTTTATTGCTTTTTATCTGTGTAAATATATCCCCGCTTTTTGGCAACCAGTATACCCTATGATTTGATAGTGGATAGGCTTGGTAATCTATTTCTTCATTTCTTGAAGAATGGAAATATGTACATGCTTATTTTAGGTAGTAGTAAAAGATGGCCATTGATTTTGTGTATCCTTAGGCATCCTGATATATGATTCCACGATATAAAAAAAATGGAATTTTCAAGGAACAGTTTTGATATCTTTATAGAATATTCCGTCGAAACTGATCTCAAGCAAGTTTAAACTCTGGAATTGGCATCTGCAGAGTTAAACATTAATTCCTTTCAAAGAAATTTGGCTTCTTTTCTTTTAATGTTCTCACCTAAAGCCCCCACCCTTCCCTAAAACGACAACAGCCAACCTAAACTACAAAAGCTTCAGCTTTACCCAGATCAGTCTAAAACTTTGAACTTGGGTGGTTGAATAAGCTGATGAAAATAAGAAACAGTCTGAAACTCCAGCTTGAAAAAGAAATTTTGGGTTCCAAAAATAACTGAACAGACAGAGAGAGAGAGAGAGAGAGAGAGAGAGAGAGAGAGAGAGAGAGAGAGAGAGAGAGAACTAAGCTAGAGGGAGAGAGAGAGAGAGTCATGAGCAATAAGAGCAGCCACTGCTGATCTACATAGGGAGATGCTTCCAATATGAACCAACCGAAAGCTGAAGGTGCCTGTCTCTATCGACATCCGGCAGTGGCGACAACACCATCAGCACCTGCATCGTTTAACAGAGAACCATGCATGCACACAAACCATTGGACTGCTGGCAAAGGTGCAGGTATACTGATATAAGTAATAACAATGTAGGATTTGTAAATTGGAAATCACTAGAACTTTGCATGTGTTAGATAAGCATCATTACAGCAAAGGTTAATTTCTGTGGAAGGATACCTGCACCTTTCATCTGTAAACACATTTTGATCTGTATGCATCAACCAATGATCACATGGATTAAAAAAGCAGTTAATCAGATATGAATCAGTAGAAGATGTGTAGAAATACCCTAATGCAAATAGAGCAATGAGAAGTGTCTGATCTTCTAGTCAAATCTGTTTCTGAAATTAACACATACAGGCTAGAAGCATATCGTTCCTTTTATGGATATGCTTAGTTATCCAAAACTGAACAAAACTTAGACTGGTCAGAGTGATTAGAATTCAGGATCAATATCTTCCTCTGTTGACATGCTGCTGAATAACAATGAGTAGTTCCACAAGATTAAATGCCAGAAGGAAAAAAAAAAAAAAATCTGATGCAAAGAAAGCAAGGAATGGGGCCTGACTTGTATATTTAGACCTGTCCCTGAAAATAGCCTGCAAGTGTTGTTCCATCAATCTCATCACCCAACAAGCAGAAAAATCACACGACATAGCAGGGATTACTAAATCAAAGAACGCAGAATAGGGAGAGAGAGGTTGGCGTACTTCTACTTCTTCCAAGGGTCACGGCGACGGTTGGAGGCAATGTCAAAAGGGTATGAAAAGAAGAAGGTAGGAAAAAGGTTCACCGATTGGAAGGCAGGAAAACAAAAAAACACGAAGGATCTACACGACAAAGTAGGGATTAGGAAAGGGAAGAACGCAGAATAGGGAGAGAGTGGTTGGGGTACCTCAACAACATCTAAAACAACACCGGCGACGGATGGAGGCAGAGCGGCGGTGGTGGTGGAGAGCACGGCGACGAAGAAGAACTTCTCAAATCAACCACGGCGACAAATGGAGGCAATGCGGCGGTGGTGGTGGAGAGCATGGCGACGAAGAGGAACTTCAACCACGGCGACCGATGGAGGCAGAGCGGCGGTGGTGGTGGAGAGCACGGCGACGAAGAGGAACTTCTACCACGGCGACCGATGGAGGCAGAGAAAGAAGGTAATATCGACTTGTGGTAGGGCCGCTAATGCTACGACACTGTTCGGTGAAGGCGTGGCAGAGCAAGAAGGCTTTTCAATCGTTCCTTTCATTTAGCCTTTAGGTGAATCTGGTGCCATGGAGAAGAAAACAATTAGATATGGGGCACTTGTAAAACAAGTGACCGGTGAAGCAAACAAACTGCAAAAGAAGGTTATTGCATCAAAATCCTTGATGCAACACCTACCTTTTAGCTACAACTTACCAATAAAAAAGTTCTTATTTTTAAATAATAATAATAAGATATTTCTACCATATATATTATCAATATATACACATAAATATAACGTAAATCTTTATCTACAAGTTTGCAGCAATTTTAAGTCTTAAAAAAGAAAAAATTACTGCCGTAATTTTCACCTGGTCGTCCTTCCATTCTCACCAAAGTTATTTGATACTTGCAATTTGGTGTTGTCTTTAATGCATCAAATGCGTATCTAACCTTCCAAAGGGTAGCTAGCGGTACACATTTATGAGCGGTTGGACGCGTGCTCTTGTCATCCAACGGCTAGACCTTAAACATGGGTTTAAAAGAAGGTGAGTTAGAGTAACCTTAAAAGCCTAATCGGTCACATCAGTTTTGTATGGATTCTCTCCCTCTCTCTCTTTATAACATTGCCTCACACATGCTGGAACCATCAATTATTGATTTCCGATACCCCTTGAAATCAATAGAGAAAAAACAAAAAAGGGCTGGACGGCCTCTTTCTCATGGATTAAAAGCCAATCGCTCAATGGAGGTCTCTAGTTTGCAAACTAAAATAAACGAGAGAGAGAAAACAAAACCAATAAAATGAGAAGTCATAATAAAATTTAAAGACAAGAAGTCTCCTATATACAAGAACAAACCACAGAAGAGAGAGAAAGAGTAAAAAGATAATCATATTACAACAGTACATTAATACAAAACAACTAAGAGAGACAGGCGGTCCAACAAATTTATTTATCAAGTTAAGCTCAAATCCAAAAATTAACATAAAATAAAATTCATAACAAAATTTGGCGACTAGAGGTGTTCATAATGTGAACTGATTTTCTTCGGGCTGGAATAGTGCTCTTCAGTCAACCGAATATCCAAACCAACCATGGCCTTATAATCTTTCTCTTTAGAGTAAGATGTTGTCTATCCTCTTGAAGCCAGATTAGAGCCCAGTGCAATTAGTTTCTTTTTATAAGGCATCAGAGAATGACTAGAAAACCTTTGACATTCGGACATACAGTTTTTTAATAGCAATCAAAAGGAGGTTCACCATGACCTCAAAATTATGTGCAGTTGGCTAGATGGGAAGCGGGACAATCTAGAAAGAGGAGATGACGAATTCTTTGCGACGTTGATGGGCTTGTTTCAATCTGCAGCAGATATTGTTGAATTAAGCATTAACATTGGCAGCGTCCAAATGAAAGGTGAAGTAATATTTTGCATAATGATATATAAGAAGTCATCCTTATCTGCGTGTTGAATCAAAATGAATTCGACAATCTTTTACATTTGTATGATGTCATGTAATTGCTTCATAAGAAAGCTATCTTTTCTTAAGTTGATGGACGTGGAGAGGAAAATTTCGAGTGGCGACTAGAACACTGCCGATCAAGACGACTGCTCTCGTTTGCACGCCAATTTCACCTATCAATGCCCTCTGAATATCTCGAATGAATGACAAATTTTCTTGATGTTCTTTGCTGATCAGCTTCGCATGTGACGAAGTAGACAGACTGTTATAACGGTGCTATTGTGGCCAACAAAATATTGGTTACATTAATACAAAACAATTAAGAGAGAGAGACATCAATATTATTCATTGGATCTAAACATCCACAACACAAGGCAGCATTTTATGGTCTTGCCTGTTGGGCGTCTTTCTCACTGGCTGAAACCATGAGCTAGGCATGCCGAAAACCAATAAGGCTCGTCATTTAAGCCCAACACTGCTCAAGCTAGGGTTTTATCCGATGGGATTACCCTAGTCGAGCCTCATAGAAGCAATCCGTTTAATCATTGCTTTGCTTCTTCTCTTTTGCCACTTCTTCTCCTTCTCTTTAGGTATCGGTACAGCTTCTTGGCGTTCGTGTGCAGTGTTGGGATTTCTCCCCTCATGCATACACGAAACCAAATGTATATGCCCTAAACAAAACAGGATCATGCTCTTGCTAAATCATCGAATTAAACAAAACCTTAAACTTAAAGCGGAAGCGTACCTGATTCCATCTAAAGAACTGGACGGTAGATCGTGGGGTAGGAACTTCCAAGGTATTTGCGGCCGCACGTGAGGTCTCTCTCAGATGGGGAAGAGACAACCCTAGAAACCAACGTTTCAGGCAACCATTGCACGACCCCGGGGACCAGTACCATTTTATAATGAGGACAATTACAGATTCAACCCATCAAAGAGTCTGTAATTCCGTACTGGTATCTATACATTTCAAAATTACCCCATACCATCTAAAATGACGTAATATCCAAAAAACGCAATCACTTAAGCAGATATTTACTTTAAGATAGCCATAATGTCTGAAATTCCTCATAGACATATGTCGGCCCACCAAATGATCTTACAATCTCCCACTTGGGCCAAATATGTCTTTATACATTCAGACATTACACAAAACCTTAGGAGCTCAGAATTGCTATCTTATTAAACGTCATTTTCACCAATCTCGTCCATGACCATATCAACACAGAACCAAAGCGGTTTTCGCTACAATAAAATTAGCTAAACCTTCAATGATCACAAATGTTAACATAATCAATGACATAGATCTGATATGGATGTATAGCATGAGAATTACATGTAATGTGATTACAACATGCCTATTCTCAACTGGTCCAACTTTAAAACCTTATGGAGATCAAAACATAAACACATAAGCACAGAATGGAACCAAAGAACTTTAAACTTTA
>JAANDH010000063.1:536294-564692 GCA_011799765.1 Nymphaea thermarum
GATGCCGAATGTCGAGGAAGCGGAAAAACCGTTGGAGAATTTGATAGACGAAGATTTCCCGACATTAAGGACTCTTGTTCATAAATTGGTTCTCCTCCTCCCTCTGTGCTCGCTTTTCTGTATGATATCAGAGCCAATGGCCTTCAGAAAGTCTTCTTGAGCCACTCCATATCCTTACCCCTTCACTCTCAACGTTTCTAATTTCGTATTCCTGAAGCTCAATGCTGAAAACCTTCCCTTGTGGAAGACGCAGGTTATGGCTCTGCTCGAGAGCCAAGATTTACAAGGCTTCGTAACAGGAGATGTGTTGTCACCACCAACTCACACAACTGATGAAGCTACTCAAAACAGGTCGGGCAATCCCCAATTCGTGGCTTGCCGCAAGACTGATCGATTGATAAAAGGTTGCATTTTTGGGACACTTTCTGAAAGCATAATGTGTTTAATTGTTGATATTGATACCTCTCGTGAAATATGAGAGGCCTTGCTTAATGCATTCTCCTAAGAATTCACATAAGGAGAGTTTCGCCTTACTCATCTCCTTCTCTTAAAAAGGACAGAGACAATGGCTACCCCGATCATAGAGGGTTCCGAATGTCATTCTTCTCCAAATATTGGCATTTGTAAATGACACTGGTCTCTTCTCATTGCTCACTTCCTCTCTTTCTGGCAGTGGCTTCCGGATGTCATCCTTCTGCTCTTTGTTTGGATCTCTAGCATCTTCGTCCATGGTTGGTGATGGCATTATCTGTTTTTGTGCTTCTCCACCAACACGTCCACCAGCCCTATGTATAAGCAGCCAGAAACTTACCGATATCAAAACGGAAGAGGAAGCAGCATATTGTTTTGGTTCTATGTTTAAAGAGGACGACAGTGCGGAACTCAAATAGAAGCTTATGCAGAAGAAAAAGTAATTTAATGCAAAGGATAAAATGGAGGAAAAAGAGCTACGAGATTTTGGATAAGCTTATTCTCCTCCGGTTCTGCCTCCTCCTAGTGCCAATCGCGAAAAGGGAAACCTTTCCATAGTGGCCGTTTCCGGCGTGCGGCCGCTGGACAAGGGGGCCAGTTCGTGGTCCGTTATCTCTTTCTTCTTCCATTTTTCTTCTTCTTTTTCAGTTTTTTGGATTAATTGCTGTTGATTCTCGTTGTTCTTCTTTCATATTTTTGTTGGGATTATATAATTACATTTCTCTTGTACTCTGATGTTACACTGCCGATTTATGGGTAAATTCGTTTGTGAAAATAAACGTACAGAAAATTGTTACACGCATACATCTTTTCTTTTTCATCTAACTTTTCCTTCTCTTTCTAAAATTTAATTTCCTCCGTCACACAGGATGAGGCCGGTGGTTGGATTCTTTCATTTCTATCGTTATTTCTGTAAATTCAAAAACATTCATCAACTCTCGTTCTCTCGTTCAGCGTGTAAAGATTAACAGGCCAGATGCCAATTCATGATGCAATTTTATATTAGCTCTCACAAAAGCAATCATTAATTCATATTGGTAGCTTTATATACATCCCCACTTTTGAGAAATTTAGAGAACAAAAACTAAAAAGAAAACAAACGTTGACAAAACAGGCCCACCATGAATTGGCATCTGGCCTGTTGATCTTTACACGCTGAACGAGAGAACGAGAGTTGATGAATGTTTTTGAATTTACAGAAATAACGATAGAAATGAAAGAATCCAACCACCGGCCTCATCCTGCGTGACGGAGGAAATTAAATTTTAGAAAGAGAAGGAAAAGTTAGATGAAAAAGAAAAGATGTATGCGTGTAACAATTTTCTGTACGTTTATTTTCACAACCGAATTTACCCATAAATCGGCATGGTAACATCAGAGTACAAGAGAAATGTAATTATATAATCCCAACAAAAATATGAAAGAAGAACAACGAGAATCAACAGCAATTAATCCAAAAAACTGAAAAAGAAGAAGAAAAATGGAAGAAGAAAGAGATAACGGACCACGAACTGTTCCCCTTGTCCGGCGGCCGCACGCTGGAAACGGCCACTGTGGAAAGGTTTCCCTTTTTCGCGATTGGCACTAGGAGGAGGCAGAGGCGGAGGAGGATAAGCTTATCCCAAATCTCGTAGCTCTTTTTCCTCCATCTTATCCTTTGCATTAAATTACTTTTTCTTCTGCATAAGCTTCTATTTGAGTTCTGCATGTGCTGTCGTCCTCTTTAAACATAGAACCAAAACAATATGCTGCTTCCTCTTAAGTTTCAGGCTGCTTATACATAGGGCTGGTGGATTTGTTGGTGGAGAAGCACAAAAACAGACAATGCCATCACCAACCATGGACGAAAAAGCTAGAGATCCAAACAGAGAGTAGAAGGATGACATCCGGAAGCCACTGCTAGAAAGAGAGGAAGTGAGCAATGAAAAGAGACCAGCGTCATTTACAAATGCCAATATTTGGAGAAGAATGACATTCGGAACCCTCTATGATCGGGGTAGCCACTGTCTCTGTCCTTTTTAAGAGAAGGAGATGAGTGAGGTGCAACTCTCGGTCTTTAAATTCTGGGGAGAAGGCATTGAGCAAGGCCTCCCATATTTCAGGAGAGGTATCAATATCAACAATTAAACACATTATGCTTTCAGAAAGTGTCCCAAAAATCCAACCTTTGATCAATGATCAGTCTTGCGCCAAGCCACAAACTCAGGATTTCTCGACCTGTTTTGAGTAGCTTCATCAGTTGTGTGAGTTGGTGGTGCCTGCTCATCTCCTGTTACTAAGCCTTGTAAATCTTGGCTCTCCAGCAGAGCCATAATCTGCGTCTTCTACAAGGGGAAGTTTTCAGCATTGAGCTTCAGGGATACGAAATTAGAAATGTTGAGAGTGGATGGGTAAGGATATGGACTGGGTGAAGAAGACGCTCTTGTCGCCATTGGCTCTGATATCATATAGAAAAGCAAGCAGGGAGGAGGAGAAACTATTTACGAACAAGAGTCCTTAATATCGGGAAATCTTCTTCTTTCAAATTCTCCAACGGTTTTTCCGCTTCCTCGACACACTGCATCAACCAAGAAATAAGGCGAGGAAGGGAAAACGGTAAGTAATTCATCAACGACATCCATCTGCAGATGAGAATAAAAACAGAGAGAGAGAGAGAGAGAGAGAGAGAGAGAGAGAGAGAGAGAGAGAGAGAGAGAGAGAGAGAGAGAGAGAGACTGGAGGTTGAGTATCTATGAGTGCAGATGAAGTCATGCTGGTGGCGGTGGCGGTGTTAGGAACAACACACAAAACACTCCGCTCACACTCTCAAGAGGAGGTTAGAAGCAACAAGGAAGAAGACATCGATTTACGTGGTTCGGAGCAAAATCTCCTACGTCCACGGTCGCACAGATCTTTTGTATTCTCTCTCTCTGAAGAACACCCAGAACAACACTCACAAGCGGCGGCCCTCCTCTCAACATAAGGATTAGGGCAAAACCTGCATTTGTACAAAAGACATATATGCCCTTACATGAGGTTAGACATGAGGTTGGATCCGCGACAGTGGCACATGAGTGTCCAGTATGGATCAAGTTTCATACACCACCAATCTCCCACTTGGAATTTGATCCATCCAAGTGCTAGTACATCACATACTCAACCTGTGTGACATCTCCTCATTAATCAACCATGGAGACCAACTGAGGTTAAGCATAACCTCAATTTCTCAGCAGTCACTGACTTTGTCAACATATCTACTGGATTCTCTGTTCCACGAATCTTTTCAAGAGATAGTATCTTCTCTTCCAACAAATCTCTAATGAAATGATACTTCAATTCAATATGTTTTGTTCTAGCATTGAACACTGGATTCTTGGCTAAATGAATTGCACTTTGACTGTCACAAGAGAGAACACTCTTATCTTCCTTTACATGCAATTCTTTTAGGATAGTCTTTAGTCAAATCATCTCTTTGCTGCTTCTGTAACTGCAATATATTCAGCTTCTGTAGTAGACAATGCAACAACCTTTTGAAGCTGTGAAACCCAACTGACACAGGTTCCTCCTAGGGTGTAAATGTACCCCATAGTACTTCTCCTACTGTCAAGATCACCACCCAAATCTGCATCCACAAAGCCATGCAAAAGTAATTCATCTTTCTTAAAACAAAGGCTCATACCTGAAGTTCCTTTCAAATATCGTAATATCCACTTCACAGCCTCCCAATGTTTCTTTTCAGGTTCAGCCATGTATCTACTCACTGCTCCCACTGCTTGTGCTATGTCTGGTCTGGTGCACATCATAGCATACATCAAGCTACCCACTGCTAAAGCATATGGAATCCTTGACATTTCTTCATGTTCTTCATCTGTCTTAGGTGACAAATCTTTAGACAACTTGAAATGACTAGCAAGAGGTGTACTAACAGGTTTAGCATCTTGCATCTTAAACCTGCACAAGATCTTCTCAATATAATTTTGTTGAGACAAATTTAAAGTACCTGTCTTCCTGTCTCTACTGATTCTCATCCCGAGTATTTGTTTCGCAGGGCCTAGATCTTTCATTTCAAACTCCTTTGATAGTTGTTCTTTCAGAGAATTGATCTCTTGCAAATTTGAGCCTGCAATAAGCATATCATCCACATATAATAGTAAAATGATATAACAACTATCAAAATTCTTGAAGTAACAATAGTGATCCATATCATACTTCTTAAATGCATTTCTTTCCATGAAGTTATTAAACTTTTTGTACGACTGTCTCGGTGCCTGCTTCAAACCATAGAGACTCTTCTCTAACTTGCATACAAGGTTTTCCTTTCCTATTACTTGAAAACCTTCAGGTTGCACCATATAAATATCTTCCTCCAAATCCCCATGAAGGAATGCAGTCTTTACATCTAGTTGCTCTAAATATAAATTTTCAGCTGCAACTAAACTCAATACTAATCTTATAGTAGTTAGTTTTACAACAGGAGAGAAAATTTCAGTATAATCTATACCTTCTTTCTGTTGAAAACCTTTCACTACTAACCTTGTCTTGTACCGTTTTCTTCCATCTGCTTCTTCTTTAATTTTGTATACACATTTGTTTTGCAATGTCTTCTTCCCACTAGGACGCTCAGTTAATTTCCATGTTCTGTTAGCATGTAGAGAGTCCATCTCCTCTTTCATAGCTAACTCCCACTTAACAAAATCTGTAACCTGCATTGCTTCATCAAAACACTCGGGTTCTCCAGCATCAGTTAACAACAAGTAATGTAAATAGGGAGAATACCTTCGATTTGGTTTTGGCCTTCTACTTGATCTTCTCAATGAAGGTTGGGATGTGCTTGGCTCTTGTTCCATCTGATTGTTTCCAACTTGAGTCTTGATTGCAACATCATCTTCAGAGACATCTTGAAGTTCTACAATGTCTTCACTTGTGTCATGATGTTCATTTTTCTCCAACATATGACTATCCTTGTCCTTGTACAGACACATCTCATTGAACACAACATCATTGTGTCTAATAATTTTCTTTGCTTTTTCATCCCAAAAACGATACCCAAACTCATCATTTCCATAACCAATGAAATAGCATTTCCTGGACTTAGGATCTAATTTATCCCTTTTATCCGAGTCTATATGTACGTAAGAGACACAACCAAAGACTCTCAAGTGTGCAAGATTTACCTCCTTGCCAGTCCAGACTTCTTCAGGTATCCCATAGTCTAGAGGAACAGAAGGCCCACGATTTATCAAGTATGCAGCTGTATTGATTGCATCCGCCCAAAACATCTTTGGCAAGCCTGAGTGTAGTCTCATGCTCCTGCTCTTTCACAAAGGGTTCTGTTCATTCTTTCAGCAACCCCATTTTGTCGTGGCTTTTTAGGAATCGTCCTTTGTGTTCGAATCTCATGATCTGCACAAAAATCTTTAAACTCTTTGTTGTCATACTCACCTCCATTATCTGACCGCAGACATTTAATCTTCTTTCCGGTCTGATTTTCTACTTCTGCTTTCCACCTTTTGAAAACAGTAAACACGTCAGATTTATGTTTAAGAAAGTAGACTCATACCTTTCTGGTATAATCATCAATTAATGTGACATAGTATAGAGATCCTCCAAGAGAGCGAACTGGGGCTGGTCCCCAAACATCGGTATGCACCAACTCTAGTTTTTCCTTCTTTGGAGGCCGTCCAACTTTGGAGAAGGTGACCATTTTCTGTTTCCCGAAGACACAGTCTTCACATAGCCCAATGTCTACAGATTTCCACTCTTGCAACCTGTAATTCGTTGCCATGATCTTCATTCCCTTCTCACTCATATGCCCAAGCCTGCAATGCCACAACAATGATTTATTCTCACATTTCGCCACAACCACTTTCTCTTTCACATCTGCAGTCATGTACAAAGTGCCAAGTTTGTGACCTCGTGCTATAACCATAGCACTTTTGGTTATCTTCCAAGATCCGCCAACAAAGGTAGTAACATAGCCTTCGTCATCTAACTGCCCGACCGAAATGAGATTCCTCTTCAACCCTGGGACATGTCTGACATCTTTTAACGTCCACACATGTCCATTCTGCATTTTAATGTGAACCTCACATTTCCCTACAATATCCAAAGGTTCATCATCTACAAGATATACTCTGCCAAATTTTCCTGCAACATAGTTATGCATACTTTCATTAGAATACGTTGAATGAAAAGATGCACCAGAGTCTAAAATCCAAGACTCTATAGAGCTGTGTACACTTAAAGCAAGTGCATGAGTTATATCTTTTGTTGCTGCATTTGCTGAATCATCTTCACGATTTGGATTCTTCTTCTTCAACAACCTGCAATCTCTTTTTCGGTGTCCTGGCTTACCACAGTTCCAACAGCCATCACTTCGAGGTTTGGACTGACTCCTTCCCTTAGATTTGGACCTTCCACGCTCTTGGTAGCGTTGATTAGTTCTGCCCCTGTTTTGAACATTTAGGGCAGAACCGAGAGGTTCTCCTGCCTCTTTTCTGCGAATGTCCTCACTAAGTATTAAATCTCGAACACCACTAAACTTCAATTTACTTGACCCCGATGAACTACTCATGGCGGTCACAGTGGCACTCCAACTCTCCGGAAGAGATGACAATAAAATTAGGGCTTGAACCTCATCATCAAATTTAATATCCACAGAACATAATTGAGAAGTAATAACATTGAACTCATTTATATGATCCGTAACAGAAGCACCTTCAGCCATTTTCAAATTAAATAATCGACGCATCAGATATACCTTATTCGAAGCAGAGGGTTTTTCATACATATCTGTTAGCGTCTGCATCAGACTTGATGTCGTCTTCTCGTTGACAATGTTGAAGGCGACATTTCTGGCCAGCGTCAACCGGATGACTCCAAGGGTTTGTCTATCCAGCAACTGCCAATCTGCATCAGCCATTGTTGCGGGCTTCACTCCCATTAGCGGTTCATGCAGTTTCTTCTGATGCAAGTAGTCCTCGATCTGCATCTTCCAGAATCCGAAGTCTTTACCGTCGAACTTCTCGATTCTGACTTTTCCTTCTTCCAGCGCCATTGTTCCTATCACTCACGAACCGAGCTCTGATACCAGTTGTTAGGAACAACACACAAAACACTCCGCTCACACTCTCAAGAGGAGGTTAGAAGCAACAAGGAAGAAGACAGCGATTTACGTGGTTCGGAGCAAAATCTCCTACGTCCACGGACGCACAGATCTCTTGTATTCTCTCTCTCTGAAGAACACCCAGAACAACACTCACAAGCGGCGGCCCTCCTCTCAACATAAGGATCCGCGACAGTGGCACATGAGTGTCCAGTATGGATCAAGTTCCATACACCATCAACGACATCCATCTGCAGATGAGAATAAAAACAGAGAGAGAGAGAGAGAGAGAGAGAGAGAGAGAGAGAGAGAGAGAGAGACTGGAGGTTGAGTATCTGTGAGTGCAGATGAAGTCATGCTGGTGGCGGTGGCGGTGGGTCGAGCAACAACAAATGCAGAAGAAACCAAGAGGAAGGCGACGATGAAGAGAAGAAGTCGTCTCCCCATTTGGTTGGTCCCTGTCTTTGTGCGGGGGGGTGAAGGGAGATGGAGAAGGTTTCTGGACAAAGGTCTGAGCTCTCAACGAGAGAAATCGGTAGAGATAGAAAAGCGTCTATGGAGTCCAAAATCCTCCATCTGAGAAAGAAGTGGAAAGCTCGCTCAAACGCCTGCAAGTACTGGAATTTTGGATACTGATCAACTGAGGTTAGGGTTATTTATAAAACACGCACACCCCACCGAACGTTTTGCACATTTTCTTCCTCCAATCTTTTTGATATTCCTGCTTTCTGTGCTTGAGGATCCCATTTTGGAAACAAAGATTGGCATAGTTAGTGAGTTGACAGGCATAGTGCAGCAGGCATCTGGACTATGCCTGTATGATACAACTTGTAAGGTAACGTGCTCAAGAGTCCTTTGAACTTAAACCTAATCCAAAACCAGGTTTGCCACTAGAAAGCTATAAACCATTTGGATCCATTCAGCCCACCGATGGTCCATGAGGAACTGAGCTTGTTCTCCATGATCTTGGCTCGTTGAAATGGTGTCATGCTCAGGGTTCCAATTGGGACCAAAACATGTTCATTTAGTATGCTTGGAAAAGGTACAAGGGGCATTGATTTATCGGGCCGATCTAAGTGGGCCCGATAAGTTTAAGTAAGTAGGCTCACTAATTTTTTAAATATTTTTTATTAATTTATATAATATATATTATTTTATTATAAATAATATATTTATATATTATTTTATATTAAAAATATATTTTTTAGATTAATCGAATCGAATTTAAACAAAACTCTACTTCAAGTTTCAATGGTGGAACCCAATCAGAGTGGTTTTAGGTGTCCGGCTGCCTAGCTTACAAAATCATGAATCATGTGTCATATCATTTTGGCTTCCTTTTCAAAAAATGCCATGTGTCATACCACTCTCGCTTGCAATTCGGACAAACTAAACGGGTAATGCGAATGAAAAAAACACTGGCCGAAGCTTCTTTTGGACTTTATGGTCTTCAAAGATGCCTACTAGACTACTGCACTATGGTGCAAAACGTTTTTAGTTTCAGGAACAACTTTGACTTTGAAGACCATAAAGTCCAAAAGAAGCTTCGGCCAGTGTTTTTTTCATTCGCATTGTCCGTTTGGTTTGTCCGACTTGCAAGCGAGAGTGGTATGACATGTGGCAATTTTTGAAAAGGAAGCTGAAATGATATGACACATGATTCATGATTTTGTAAGCTAGGCAGCCGGACACCTAAAACCACTCTGATTGGGTTCCTCCATTGAAACTTGAAGTCGAGTTTTGTTTAAATTGGACTCGATTAAAATAAAAAATATATTTTAAATATAAAATAATATATAACTATATTATTTATAATAAAATAATATATATTATATAAATTAATAAACAATTTATTTAAACAATTAGTTAGCCTACTTAAACTTATGAGGCCCACTTAGATCGGCCCTATAAATCAATGCCCCTCTTTTGGAGTTTGGGCTGGGGGTTATAACAGGGGATGACTTTTTTTTTAGAGTTTGGGCCCGAAGGTATGACACGAGATGTGCTTACTTTATAAAAGAGTGTGGCACTTATATTTTGTACCTTTTCCAGCTTACTAAATGAACATGTTTTGGTCCCAATTCGAACCCCGAGCATGACACCATTTCAACGAGCCAAGATCATGGAGAACAAGCTCTGTTCCTCATGGACCATCGGTGGGCTAAATGGATCCAAATGGTTTATAGCTTTCTAGTGCCAAACCTGGTTTTGGATTAGGTTTAAGTTCAAAGGACTCTTGATTGAGCACGTTACCTTACAAAGCAACCTTTGAAATCAGTTTTGTATCATAAGATCCACACATCAGGAGTAATTAACCGTTGAGTCACGAATTTTTTATGAGAAGAGCTAAATTATAGTTTTTTAAATTTTAATAGGAGTTAAAAATAATAATTTTTCTAAATTATAGGAAAAACGACTTTTTTAAAAATTTAAATATAACTATAATTTTTTTTCAAAGAAACGCCAAAACCTCTGCTGCCGCCGGCCATTGACCACAGAAAAAAGTATGTACATATGTACAGATCGGGTCCCCGATCCACGCTCCAATCCAATTACGTGCTTGGCGGGTTAGGACTTAGGAAAATTTCACCAACGCTAGAATATCGACAAATACTTCGTTTTGCTAAACGGTCTAATATTTTCCGTCTAATTAGAATTATGAGCCGTCATTTTTTGGATTTTTCCACACAAATCCTTCCTTTGCTATTGCTTACATTTTAACTACGATTGGAATTTTAGACGCCTCTTATGTTGGTAGTGAGGGTCGATCATTTTATGAAAGGAGATAAAAGAAGATAAACTCGTATTGCTGTTATTGAGTCCACATGCGTTCTTAAAGAGTTTGTATTTCGAATTCGTTGAAATTTTTAGGATACAAGGAAATGACGCACTAGGATTGGACCCTGCTTGACCCCAACATATGAAATGTGGGAAGACAAGAAGTTCAAAAGTGTAATCCTGTTTCCGAAATTAAGCCTAAAAATGGCTTCCCTGTCTTGAAAAGTTTCCATGTTAATTTGGCTGGTTGTGCGATCCTGTTTGTTAGGCTCCAAGGCCGGACATGGCGGAATACCTTCAGCTGGAGAAGTTGCAAGACAGTGACGTTGATCACGAATTTCAGCGATGTAGATCTTGTTTCTCAGAGTCGGTGAGCGTTTACATGTCGTTTGGACTCAGAAAGATTACTGTGAAGTGCTTGGAATTTAGTTTAGTTGCCAAGTAAAGTTTTTCAACAAAGAAGTTTCAGAAGACACGAGGATGAGCTTTCCTGGACATTTGGTGTTCCACTTTGCTCGTATTTTTCCACATTCGACACGACCATCTGACCTTTCTACATATACAAGAAGGTGCCGCGGTAGTGTACATTATGCTTGGGCAATCTATCTCTTGAATTCTCAACAGTGCAGGTTGGTGAAGTTGTCAACAGATATGAGGAGTTCGATGGGAGGAACGATGCAGGCTTGTTTCTGCTGGTTCTTTCCTGCCTTGTTTTCGTGGCAAGGGGATGTCATGATTCGTCAGAGGGCTGCAGATCTAGAATTGATGCACCCACTTCTTTGTTTCGATGCAAAGCATCTCCTCCTTTATTGATTTTTATCTGTGTAAATATATCCCCGCTTTTTGGCAACCAGTATACTCTTTGATTGGAAGTGGATAGGCTTCGTAATCCATTTCTTGAAGAATGGAAATATGTACATGCTTATTTTAGGTAGTAGAAAAAGATGGCCATTGATTTTGTGTAGCCTTAGGCATGTATATGCTCGCATGATATAAACACATTTTGATCTGTGGAAGGATACCTGCACCTTTGATCTGTAAACACATTTTGATCTGTATGCATCAACCAATGATCACATGGATTAAAAAATCAGTTAATCAGATGTGATTCATGTGAATCAGTAGAAGATGTGTAGAAATACCCTAGTGCAAATAGAGCAATGAGAAGGGTCTGACCTGCTAGTCAAATCTGTTTCTGAAATTAACACATATAGGCTAGAAGCATATCGTTCCTTCTATGGATATGCTTAGTTATCCAAAACTGAACAAAACGTAAGACTGGTCAGAGTGATTAGAATTCAGGATCAATATCTTCCTCTGTTGACATGCTGAATAACAATGAGCAGTTCCACAACATTAAAAGCTAGAAGGAAAAAAAAAATTCCGATGCAAAGAAAGCAAGGAATGGGGCCTCACTTGTATATTTAGACCTGTCCCTGAAAATAGCCTGCAAGTGTTGTTTCATCAATCTCATCACCCAACAAGCAGAAAAATCACACGACATAGTAGGGATTACTAAATCAAAGAACGCAGAATACAAAGAACGCAGAATACGGAGAGAGAGGTTGGCGTACCTCAACTTCTGCGAGGGATCACGGCGACGGCTGGAGGCAATGTCAAAAGGGTATGAAAAGAAGAAGGTAGAAAAAAGGTTCACCGATTGGAAGGCAGGAAAACAAAAAAACAAGAACGGGATTAGGAAAAGGAAGAACGCAGAATAGGGAGAGAGTGGTTGGGGTACCTCAACAACTTCTAAAACAACCACGGCGACGGATGGAGGCAGAGCGGCGGTGGTGGTAGGGAGCACGGCGACGAAGAGGAACTTCTAAAATCAACCACGGCGACGGATGGAGGCAGAGCGGCGGTGGTGGTGGAGAGCACGGCGACGAAGAGGAACTTCTACCACGGCGACAGATGGAGGCAGAGCGGCTGTGGTGGTGGAGAGCACGGCGACGAAGAGGAACGCCGGGGGTCGAAGATGAGCAAAGCCCAAACGGGCAAAAAATTTATCCTGGAGTGCTGCTTTTTCCACGGTAAAAAATAAGGAGGTTACAAGTTTCTTTGACGTAGCTGAGAGAGAAAATAACTGCAATCTCGTCCTTTTCATGCACATGAGAGTAGCAGAGCAGAGCAGGGCTCTCTGCCACCGAGGACCTTTTGAATTTTGATACCTGGCTTCCTATTTTCGCACCTGACTTCCTATTTTCGCAGGCAATGGACATTAAACAAGAGAGAGAGAGAACAGAAAAAAATTTCTTTGGGACACACCCAAAGAGTTATGGACTGCAAAACACTTTCAAGATGGCAGTAATCTCAGTCCGTATATTAAAAAGCAAGACCTGGAAATCATAAACCTCTCCTGGAAAGAATACAGTGTTCCTCATAATCCAAATCTGCCACCAAAAGCAACAGAGTAAAGTTTGCCACAGAAAACATCATCGCTGTGATCTCCAATCATGTACCAGACCAAAAAGAAGATCACGTGAAATAGAACGATATGATGCCATTGGGGAACGATAATGCCATGATGTGTGGCACAGTTTTTCAACTTCCTCACACCTCCAAAATAGTTTATATGAGTTTTCTTCATTTTTACGACATATACACACCAAATAGCTAAATATAATCCCCAAGATTTCAAATTGCATTGTGTTTGAACTTTTACCTTGAAATAGAGCCTTTGGAAAAGGTATTACGTTGGGCAGCAGCAAAAATGTAACAAACACCGGATTCCACCATTATGTTAAAAAAAGAAAGATTTAAGATACTAGTATATTGCCAAAATGTCATATATTTGAGATAGGATGAGAGTTAATCTGACCTTAAATTCTTGGACAGATCTCAAATAACCTCGGCTCTCATATCAGAGGTAAACAAAGGCCTCCTAAATTATCCTACATAATTTTCTGCCCCTCTATATCAGCGTTTTCAAAATCTGGTTTACCAAAGATATCGTTTTCCAATGCCAATACTCGATTCTTTTGAACATTTGAAAGAATTCAACATGATTGCCTTTATTTTGCTTGGGTGGCTTGGAGATAGTGTGTTCCTTTGTGAATTGGTGAAGTACCTGATAGTAGTTCATGGGCTTGGAGGGGCTAGGAAGATATGGCATACCTGCTGCGCTAGGAGGTGGATGAATATGCAACATTTTGGGCTGAGGATTGTGGCAAAGGGATTGTGAAATTCTTGGCTGATCCAAAAAGATACACATTTAGTTAGGATGACAAATAGGTGCATGGTGGTGCACGCAGCAATTCAACATGGCGTACTATGTTAAGGAATATGAAGTCCTTTTGGATTAAAGATCTTGTTCTTCATACTCAACTTTGAAAGGGAGAAGACTGTCTTCGATCGGTTTGGTCTATGGAATGAATTGAAGAATTTTCTCTGTAACACCCTTGGTCTGATAAATGTCAGAAAGAGCTGAAGGCATGGTTGGGTTTCTCTATTTGGTCTAGTAAGCGGCATGGCTAGTGCATTCCTACGGCCTGTCTGGTGAAGAGCGACATGCAAAATTTGGTAGCTCCTGTTCGAAATAAGGCCGCAGACTGTATGTTTGTAGGAGTGTACCATGCTAAGGGGGGATTCAAATCGGAAGCACTGGAGCTTCTGGAGGTGATACTTGAGAAATTTCTCTAAGAGCCATGGGATAACGAGAGTAATTGGTGGACCAATGAGGTGGAGAACTGATTTGAAGCAGGCCTGTTATAATCTGTTGCCAAATGGCAGATGAGCCAGGTATGTAACATTTGTGATTTTGAATTCTAATCCTGATTGCAAATTTGGATTTGAGAAAACCTGCTTTATAAAAACTTGGTTTCGAGAAAATTTTGTTCCGTTAATAATTTTAGGAAGCCTGATTTTTGTGTTTGATTGACATGGCCCAAACCCAAATTTTTTGACACATTAATTCTTCTTAATCACATTGGGCTTGACTAACATGAGAACAGAACCATCACTCTTTGCCTGCAGATAGCTATATATAGGTGGTCAATTGGCTTACGAAATCCTTTCTAGGGGCACTTGGAAGACACCTCTTATTTAAACTCAGTTTTGTAAAAACTTGATTTTCTAAAAATCAGTTTTTCATTAATGACTTTTGGAAATCTGGTTTGTGTACTTTGTTGACACACCAAAAACCCAATTTTTTGTAAATTTTGCCACATTTTGGAAAGCTTGATTGTCAAACATGGCTTTTCTCAAACCTAGTTTTAATACTTTGAAAACACTATTTTGGAGGCAAAACTTAGCTCCTTTGAGATCAGAAAAAAAGAGAGAAAGAGAGGGAGAGGACGTTTGGATGATGAAGCAAGCACAGTTTTGCAAAACTTGGGCTTTTAAGATTCAGGGATTTCAAATCCTCGGATCTTAAATTAGCCCCGGGGCTACCAAACGCTACCATAATATAAACGAACACTGGATTTTATCACTATGTGAAAATGGAGGCTTCGGATCCTCATTTTTGGGGAAGTACCTTATAGTTGAAGTTGAATGAGACAAGAGTCTGACTTTATATCAAGTGCCCCTTAAAGGGTTCCAATGATCAAAGATATTGATCTACACTCTTACCCAGTCCATAAAAAACAGTCAATGGACTCTGAGTTTGTCAATGGAGTGTGAATTAGGAGAAAAAAATTGTCGTGCTACGCCATACAAGTAAGACGTCAATATCGCTTAATTAACAATACAGAAAGAAGAGATCAGAGGTTTCATTGTTTTTCTGTATGCCTTAGAAACTACGGGGGCGTGGGTGTTTGGATCATCCTTTTCCAAACCGGTTGTATTAAAACAATATTTTATGAAAACGAAGTTCTTTAATAGATTTTATGAAAACGAAGTTCTTGAATGAGTTTCAAAAGTTTTTTCTTTTTGGGTGACTTACATTTTTGAATAACTAAAGGGAACCAAATTTTTTACTTTTTTTTTTTACAAAATCAGGTTTTGTTCAAGCTGAGTTTGATTTGATGGCACCCAAATAATCCAAAAACCTGGTTGGCTTTGAAGTGTCAACCAAACACCTCCTAAATGTAATTACTTGTTGAATTCCACATATAGTTAAACAGTCAACAGGCAAGATGGATCCCCTCGATCTCCAATTAATTTGTTAGGTTCCGATTCTATTCAAACCAACCCTCCCAATGAGGTCATTGAAGAACGCCACACATGCACAATTGAACAAAAGCAACTTTCCTTTTAATGAAAGCACAATGGCAAGGGCAGTTAATCCCCAAATAAGTTCTTAATTACATGTGGCTTCTTAAATACATTTGGATACTACTCTTCTACGTCATATCGATCACGAAGCAATAATGTCGAAAGACTAGAAAAAAAGGGAGGGCTACATCCAGATGGCGGATTTCATAAACTCTCGCTCACCCAAAAAAAAAAATGAAAGCATCTATGACATTGAAAATAGACAAATTTGGGAATCCATATCTCCATTGGATTACCATACTCCCCCACCAATGCACGAAGGTGAAAAATTGTCTTCGTCCTTTAAATTCTTTGAATATTTCTTCAACATTTTGAAAATATCCCATGATTTGAGTGACATAACTAATAATACACGTAGAGTTCATTAGCCCCTACAATAATTGATGAGACCCTCATATACATTAGTGGAATTAACAGAGAAGAAGCCAAGTGGACATACTTTCGCCAATGAATATCAATTCATATTATCGCTCTCCATGTTCTGTGTGTGGTCAAATGAGAATATATAATTAGATTGAATAATAATTGGACAGCCGAGCAACCCTCAACTACCTTGCGCATCATGCAATCACACGGTATAAGGTGGCTTCACCCTTCCTCAGACGGGAGCTCTGACGCCTCAGATTTTTTTTAATAGAAAGACATTATACACACACACACTTCTTCAGATCGGGTCGGGTCGATCCGGGCTAGTTTTTTTTTTGTTCGGGTTGGATGCCCGGGCTTGATGTCAGTCTTATTTAAAGGATTTTGTTTCCATAATAATAATTTCTGCATTTCTTCATGTATTTATTGTCACAATCTTGTACCTAATTTATAGCTGTATGTGGCGTCAGATTTCTTTCCATAATTCATACATGAAGAGTTGTGATTATGTGTTTTCTTCTATCCACAATATTTTCTTTCAACCTTTAAGCATTGTGAGTTGCTATGATAGTGGAAAGAAATAACATCTGCCCACAATCGTAGCAACTCAGGTTGGAAAGAAACTATTGCATGATCACAATTCCCATGTATGAATTATGAAAGAAGGATCTGACGCCACAAGCAGCTACAGATCAGGTAAGTGGTTGTGGCAATGAATGCTTGCAGAAATTATTATGGAAACAAAATCTTCTAAATAAGGCTGAAGGAAACTCAAAAAACATATTGTAATCGACCCACCTCTTGTATAAAATCTAGGGCAATGAAAGAAGACTCATCATTGTTTTGAAGACTGAGTACTGTAGATGTAGGACAATATCTGTACCACATTAAAATTTTTCTTCTTGAGCATTTTTAATGGTATCACAGCGAGGTTAAAGCTCTTTCAGGACCTTTTCATGGTATCACAGCCATTTTTGGGACACTTAAAGCATAATGTGTTCAATTCTTTATATTGATACCTCTCATGAATATGAGAGGCCTTGCTTAATGCATTCTCCTAAGAATTCAGAGAACGAGAGTTTCGCCTTACTCATCTCCTTCTCTTAAAAAGGACGGAGACAGTGGCTACCCCGGTCGAACAGAGGGTTCTGAATGTCATTCTTCTCCAAACATTGGCATTTGTAAATGACGCTGGTCTCTTCTTCTCTTTCTAGCAGTGGCTTCCGGATGTCATCCTTCTGCTCTCTGTTCGGATCTCTAGCTTCTTCGTCCATGGTTTGTGATGGCATTATCTGTTTTTGTGCTTCTCCATCAACACATCCACCAGCCCTACGTATAAGCAGCCAGAAACTTACCGATATCAAAAAGGAAGAGGAAGCAGCATATTGTTTTGGTTCTATGTTTAAAGAGGACGACAACACATACAAAACACAAATAGAAGCTTATGCAAAAGAAAAAGTAATTTAATGCAAAGGATAAGGAGGAGGAGAAGAGGATCGAGTCGTCTGGGATTTAGGAACTGGTTACCTCCATTAAAGAGACGCTCAGCGAAGGGACTCGGTTTAGCGTTTTCGCGAAGCGTTCGATTCGAGTCGCGCTCTTTTTCTTGGATTATGGGGCCTTTGCTAATTTTATCCAGCAGCTTCTGTTTTCCACTCAATGGATCGGGTCAGTTTCAATTCTGATACTTTTATCTGATTCGGCAAGCCATTTCAGTTTTCACTTGGCGGCGGCACGACTTGCCTTCGTAGGGCCGTCTGAAGGACCCATCGTGTTTAATCAATATGAGAGACAGAACACCCAAAACAAGTAGATAAATTAAGAACTAAGTGGGCCCGATAAATTTAAGTAGGCTAACTAATTGTTTAAATATTTTTTTATTAATTTATATAATATATATTATTTTATTATAAATAATTATATTTATATATTATTTTATATTAAAAATATACTTTTTAGTTTAATCGAATCAAATTTAAACAAAACTCGACTTCAAGTTTCAATGGTGGAACCCAATCGGAGCGGTTTCAGGTGTCTGGCTGCCTGGCTTACAAAATCATGAATCATGACGTCATGCGTTATATCATTTTGGCTCCCTTTTTAAAAACTGCCACGTGTCATACCACTCTTGCATGCAAGTCGGACAAACCAAACGGCCAATGCAAAGGTAAAAGCACTCGCCGAAGCTTGTTTGGGACTTTATGGGTCACTTGATGGTCTTTAAAGTCAAACTTGTTCCCCAATCCGAAAACGTTTTGCACTATGACCATAGTGCGATGCACCATAGTGGATAGTCCAGCACAGAAAGTAGAAAGCTTAAATTGAGGATAAAAAAAAATAGTGCAAAAAATGTCAAAAGTTTGGATGATAAAACTATAGTTCAAAAGATGTCAAAGTGCAAAACGTTCTGCGCTTCAGGATGCCATTCTTGTTTCGGTGGGCCGTGCGTGTTTTATAAATAACCCTAACCTCAGATGATTAGGTATCCAAAACTTCAGTACTTGGAGGTGTTTGAGCGAGCTTTCGACTCCTTCTTAGAGGGAGAAAAGAGAGTTTGTCAAGAAATCTAAGCATTTTGGACTCCTTAGACGGTTTTCTATCTTTGCTTATTTCTCTCGTTGAGAGCTCAGACCCTCGTCCAAAAACCTTTTCTCCCTCCCTACCGCCAACTCCAAAGGAGGTACGATGCTCGTTTAGAGTCAGCTCCTTCACCTCAAAAGACTGTGTTACACCAACAAGCTAATCAAAGACGTGGAGGTTATTCTAACCGTGGACGAGGAGGCTGCGGTGATCAAGGACGAGTCTCTTGCTGCAACAAAAATAAGCAGAGATAGAAAACCGTCTAAGGAGTCCAAAATCCTTAGATTTCTTGACAAACTCTCTTTTCTCCCTCTAAGAAGGAGTCGAAAGCTCGCTCAAACACCTCCAAGTACTGAAGTTTTGAATACCTGATCAACTGAGGTTAGGATTATTTATAAAACACGCATGGCCCACGGAAACAAGAATGACATCCTGAAGCGCAGAACGTTTTGCACTTTGACATCTTTTGAACTATTTTTTTATCATCCAAACTTTTTGACATTTCTTGCACTATTTTTTTTATCCTTAATTTAAGTTTTCTACTTTCTGTGCTGGACTATCCACTATGGTGCATCGCACTATGGTCATAGTGCAAAACTTTTTCGGATTGGGGAACAAGTTTGACTTTAAAGACCATCAAGTGATCCATAAAGTCCCAAACAAGCTTCGGCGAGTGCTTTTACATTTGCATTGGCCGTTTGGTTTATCCGACTTGCATGTGAGAGTGGTATGACACGTGGCAGTTTTTAAAAAGGGAGCCAAAATGATATAACTAGGCCTGGGCATCGGGCCAGCCCGGTAACACTTGGCCCGAGTCGGCCCGTCGGGCCCAAGACCCGGCCCTGCCCCGGCCCAATTATTTGATGGGCTGGGCCCGGCCGGGCCACCGCCCATTATTGAATTGGACTCGATAACCATTTGTATTAAACAATAAACACTTTCATTTTCAATGAACCTGGTATTCATGAGCTTTACCATCAATAAATATAACATGCTAACATCAAAAGCCTAGGGGTCGAAGTAGGGCTGCACAACGAGTCGAGCCAACTCGTGCTCGACTCAAACTCGCTCGACAAAACTCGACTCAACGAGCCGAGCTCGAGTTTAAACTTATACTCGAAACATTAAACGAGTTGAGTTCGAGTTGTAAGAACTCGACTCGTTTATGCTCGGCTCGGCTTGATTACTGAATATGAACCGGTTTACCGAGACACTAAAACCGATTCACCGATTTAGGTTAATTTTTCGTTTTCACTCTTTACATTTTTGTTTCGACTTCTCCCTTTGTCTCTCTCATTTCTACCGCGGCCGGAAGAGAGAAAGACGGAGGGGAAGGGTTTCCCTCATCATTGCCATCCTCCCTCCTCTCTCTATTGCGTCTAGAGAAGACGGGCGTTACAGCCCTTAACCTCCTCTTCTTTCTCCATCGCGTTGGCGAAGAGGGGCGTCACAAAGTGGAGATGGAGGTCGCCGGAAGGCAGATGAAGAGGAGGATTTAGCCACCCAGCGAGCGGCACAAAGGAAAAAAACAAGGGGCAAAACCCCCTTTTCCTTCTTCTTTGCCCTTCCGCTCTTTCACTCCCTGTCAAACTCAATCTCCACCGTATGCTCTGTGAAATTCTAACCCACATTTTTCCCCTGTTGCTGTTTTGCCGTTCACTTGTGATTGTTGCCCTAGGACTTCCATTTTCTTTTAGTGATTTTAGGGCTTCCTCATTGGGGATGGCGTTGGGGGAAGCTTGATAGTTGAAGAGTGGGTGGGTCAGGGTGAAGGTTTTTGCGCGTGGTCGCCGGAGGGAAGATGGCGTCGGCCGTGGAGAAGGATCTGGGATTCTGGAGGAACAGCTCGTCGAAGCTGGGAATAAACTTCGGAAGCCACCAGCTGAGCTCGACGAGCTTCGTTGCCTGCCGCAGCGGGATGGCCTTCTTTGTGGTCGTTGGCTGCGGCATCAGTTATTCCCACCGCCGTTGCCGTGGCCGTTCTCCCTTCGTGTCCCTCCTGCCACCCGCGGAAATCTGGGTTGGTTCCTTTTATTCTAAACGAGTTAACCGACTTAAGAGAGTCGAATTCGACCTCGACTCGGTACAGTCGAGTTCGAACTCGACTCGGTACAATCGAGTCGAGCTCGAGCAAGCCCTAACGGGCAAAAAATTTATCCTGGATTGCTGCTTTTTCCACGGCCAAAATAAGAAGGTTACAAGTTTCTTTGATGTAGCTGAGTGAGAAAAAAGAACTGCAACCTCGTCCTTTTCACGCAGATGAGAGTAGCAGAGCAGGGTTCTCTGCCACCAGAGGACCTTTTGATGCCTGACTTCCTATTTTCGCAGAAAATGGACATTAAACAAGAAAGAGAGAGCAGAAAGAAATTTCTTCAAATGGGACACACCCAAAGAGTTATGGACTGCAAAACACTTTCAAGATGGTCCGTATATTAAAGAGCAAGACCTGTAAATCATAAACCTCTCCTGGAAAGAATACAATGTTCCTCATAATCCAAATCTGCCACCAAAAAGCAACAGAGTCAAGTTTGCCACAGAAAACATCATCGCTGTGATCTCCAAACATGTACCAGACCAAAAAGAAGATCACGTGAAATAGAACGATATGATGCCATTGGGGAACGATAATGCCATGATGTGTCGCACAGTTTTTCAACTTCCTCACACCCTCCAAAATAGTTTATATGAGTTTTCTTCATTTTTACCACATATACACACCAAATAGCTAAATATAAACCCTAATATTTCAATTGCATTGTGTTTGAACTTTTATCTTGAAATATGAAACAGGCAAATATGATGAAGCAATCTATCCAAGAGAGCTTTCAGTTCAGGCCATCTGGTGAGAAGATGAAGAACTATGAAGCAATCTGTCCGTAAAATGAAGTAAAACATGGAGCCACTACATTCAATAAATGCGATCTTACGAGAACTGCGGAGCCTGTTTCTGCCTAATTAGCCTGCTGGAGGCACCATTTTTGACAGTCGTATTCAAGTTAATTAAGTGCATTCACCTGTTGTTTTAACACATGATTGATGCATTTAAAATCTTACCTTGGTCTTGCTTTACATGAACTTAAGCGACATGGGTATACATGCTATTTGAAGGATAAAAAGCATATTGAAAGAAAGTAAATGAAACGCTGTCATTCTATTGTTTCTGTCGTCTTTTCTTTTTCAAGGGGCACTTGTGTCGGAAAATAAATCGGAATTTCGGCCTTGGCCGTGGCACGCATCGACACATGTCAGGTTGGTGCCACCGGCTAACCAAGCTTCTCATCTTTACACTTGTTCGTGCCCCCACTCATCGTCTTGTAAGGCGCATTAAGCCCCTGATAGATCTTCAGTACTCTTTCAAGTTGATGCTTGTTGGCAGGAAGATGCCAATCCGGCCAGATACTCAGGCGTGATAATGTATTGCTTTTTAGTTAAATACAACTCATTGACAGATGAGATTTGTATTTTTTCTTGCGTATTCTTCTTGCTCAAAGCACATTCTTATAAAATTATTTAAACCACATTCACTGAAAAAGAATGTTGCCGTGATGCCACCGGAATCCTGTGGTCGTAAATAACAAAGAGAAATATGTATGAACTTATTCAGATTCAATGGTAAAATTAACCGTGTGCAACATTTTGATAATCGACACAAATCTGATGCATGAGGTCTAAAAGTTTAGAAACTTGGTCCTCAGCCCGCTTTAATTGGATGTGTAACTACAAATTTATAAAGCCCAAATTTTGAAGAAATTTGAAATTGCAAGCTTATATAACTTTGACTGTACATAAAAGTTATTGAGAAGTAATTACCTTGAACAAAGGAAAAGTCTAAAAATAAAAAGATCCCATGTTTAAGAGGGGAGTGGTAGTGATAACAAGGGGGGTTGTTCCTTGAATTCTTGGATCTTTATGTGATAGTGATAAAAGGGGGGCAGTTCCTTGCGTTCTTAGTTCTCTCAGTGATAATGAAAAAACCTTGTGTGGTCATGGACGTTGTAGAACATCATCTCCAAACCACGTAAAACTCATTGTCTTCTTCTTCTTCATCTTCTTCGTTTTCTAATCTTGATGTCATAAGTGAGAGAGAGGGACAGGGCCTTGTTCCTGACATCATGGGGATAAATTTTTAAGCCATTCTGCGTACCATATGATACAATCTTTTCTCCGTAAGTGGAGGTCAAATGCATGCAGAGAAGGATGAACATGATTCGAAACGAAGCAATAACAATAGACGCACTCACAGGGAAACGAGAAATCAAGAGGGGGATGCCTGATTTACGTGGTTCGGCCTCATATATACCTACATCCACGATCACGATACCTTCTCTCACTAGACTTCCATGCTCTTGATTACATGGCTCAACCTAACTTAGAGGCAAGATAACAGACCTCATGGCAATGTTGATAAATCTATTCATAACAAATTTTGGAAAGAATAAGCAGAAAATAGTTAGCAAATCTTCTTAGCCTCATCAACAATCAATAACAGAGAAACATTTACGGAAGAATACGCTCCCACAAAGATTAGCCACGATTCGTCCTATCTTCAAGGGATGTCCGAGATATGGATGATGATGCCCCCTCTTATTGTTGGGACTGGGAGTCTTTGCGAACACATAACTTGGGCTTGGCATGGAAGGGAGCTTTCACCTGCAAAGGTGCTTTGTGTTCAAAAATTTTGCAAGCACATAAGGCCTTGTGTTGAACAGGGGAATCGACTCAGTAAAAGGACGTTGGTTGGCGTGGTTAGATCAAAAGATGCACGGTATGCCTAGTTGATCTCTAGATCTAGTCTCATGCTTCCTTACTCTGAGGCGGCGTTTGATTACTCCGGATTTGAAACCTATAGATCTAATCAAAGATCCATGCTAGAATATATGGTTCATCAAACTAAGGATCTTAGGCCAGTCCTAAGATCCACTTAAGACCCATACTTTAATTCTTTGTATTGAGAAAATTCAAGCTCGGATGGGGAGGGTCTGAAATTACTTCTTGCCTTTGCTCCTAAAGCCATGCTCCATAGTGCAAACCAAGAAACGGAATGAGGGCCGCATGCAACTTGCAGAGATGATAAGCAGTAATCAGGTAGCCAGTAAAGATTATCTAAAATTATGGATCGCTGAAACAATTAATGAAATTTATGGACTTGAAGCTGACAGAGAGTCTATCTACTTTTGAAAAGTAAGAGATGGCAGTCTCTGCAACTTTCAATTTGGTCATTTCTGCAAAAGAAAAATTAGACAAACCAACAAGAACGTCGTAATTTTGAACAATCTTAGCAGTATAGGTCTCATATGTTTTATCCACAGGAATGGCATGTTGACCAGTATGCATCAGTCCATGTCTAATTTAAAATATTTTAAATTTATAGTCAAAAATAAAAAAAATGTAGGATCACATCAACATGCATTGTATGCGCAAGGCTCAATATAGGCAAATACAATGTATATTAGAATGTATACTGGCAAATAGGCACCAAGTTTAATGACATTTGTTTTGGGACGTCCCCTCACAAGGTCGAATTGATAAAGGTTTAGATTTTTTATCCTGTGAAACATATTTCTTCTTACTAAGATGTGAAATGAATATTTCGAAAGCAAATTTTAGGAAGAAAATAACTGCTTTATGTGGATTTCTACTATATAAAATTAAAAGAATCGGGACTAACAAGCTCTGTTTTCCAATGTTTAAGAGCCAAGTCGTTTAATGATCCTACCATTCTTAAAATTTTAAAATATTTTTAAATTAAAAAAAAAAAAAAACTTATTTATCATGTGTATTTTATTAAGTAAATGGTTGGTTCTTCTGTAGGCCTCAAAATATGGACCAGAAGGGTTGCAGATTAGCACCAAACGTTGGTGAAGTCTTTGTCTGCCTGGACTTTTGGAAGATGTTCTTGATGACTCGATATGGGCTTCCCATTAATGAGCTCATGTTGCTCTCACTGCCTTGCATTCGCGCTGTCCTTTTCTGGTAGTCTCCTCCTCTTGTGGCCTTTGGCCTTTCCCTTCACAGCAGAACATGTCGACATAACTTCGTGCAGGTTGGGTAACTGGCCGTAGACATGTGACCTTTGAGTATTGCGAGGTATAAAATCCAAGCCGTTTGCTTCTCCGCGGTGTAGTTAACACTAAAACTTGCTAGAACTTCGTCAATGGCTACATGAGCGGGGGCTAAAGAGAGGTATGCAGTTTCTCTTCCTTTCTGGATAGGTGTTTTACTTTCATTCTTTCTTGTTCTTGTGATTCATGAATGCCAAAGCTTTGGCCGTTTCTGTTGTTGCTTTTATGAGGGATGATTATTGGATGAGAAGGAATTCTTTTTCTACCTACCTCGTGGGTTCGAAAGTTTTGCAGTATTAGACACCTATTCAAAAACATGCCCATGTGACATATGCATAACTTCAAAACAGATCAGCCACCATAGGAATATGAACTAGGCGGCTTTGCCAAGTCTGCTCAAGTCAAATTTGGGCAAGCGTAGGGCGTGTTGCTGGTAGTATAGTCAATAAATGGTACCGACTTAAGAGTTGTGTTGAAGAGAATCTCTGCAGGCTTGTTTGGCTTCGTATTTTTGTGGGAAGAAGATGACATGATTTGCAGAACTTGTGGTCCCGAGTGCTTTACATTAAATTACTTTTTCTTCTGCATAAGCTTCTATTTGCGTTCTGCATGTGCTGTCGTCCTCTTTAGACATAGAACCAAAACAATATGCTGTTTCCTCTTCCTTTTTTATATCGGTAACTTTATGGCTGCTTATATAGGGCTGGTGGATGTGTTGGTGCAGAAGCACAAGAACAGATAATGCCATCACCAACCATGGACAAAGAAACTAGAGATCCGAATAGAGAGCAGAAGGATGACATCCGGAAGCCACTGCTAGAAAGAGAGGAAGTGAGCAATGAGAAGAGACCAGCGTCATTTACAAATGCCAATACTTGGAGAAGAATGACATTCGGCTGGCTCAACCCTCTGTTTGATCGGGGTAGGAACAAAACTCTGGAACTAATTGACGTTCCAATTATTCCAGATGAAGACAGTGCTCGCAGGTCTTCCCTGTTGCTAGAAACAGCTCTTCAGAAGCAGAAAGAGTTATCTTTTTCGAGAGCCATCTTCTCCACCGTTTGGAAGCCTCTAGCTGTGACTGCAATCTATGCTGGCCTGACTACGATCTCCTCTTACATGGGTCCTCTCTTGATCACCATGCTGATAGATGTTTTAGCTTCAATTGACTCCTCTCCTGCTGAAAAATCACATGGTTACGTTCTTGCTCTATGCCTCTTCTTCTCTAAGGCCATAGAGTCTTTTTCACAGAGGCATTGGTATTTTGGTGCCCAAATGATTGGGGTGAGAGTCAGAGCAGGCCTGATGGTGCTGATTTACAGAAGAGCACTCAGTATGAAATGCAGATGCAAGAGCGTGGGTGAGATGGTCAATCTTATGAGTGTGGATGTAGAGAAGATTGGAGATTTTGCTTGGTACTTTCATGGTTTGTGGTTGCTGCCAATTCAAATTTCCCTAGCTCTTTTCATTCTCTATATCAATCTCGGAATCGCTCCTTCACTTGCTGCCCTGCTTGCCACCGTCGTGATCATGGTGGGGAACACTCCACTCGCCAAATTGCAAGAGAACTTCCACTCCAAGATAATGGGCACGAAGGATAGGCGGGTAAAGGCAACAGCAGAGTGCCTCAAGTTTATGAGGATCTTGAAGTTGCAGTCATGGGAAACACTTTACATGGAGAAAATCCTTAAATTGAGGGATAATGAGAAGGGTTGGCTCAGGAAGTATCTCTACACATGTGCAGCAGTTGCTTTTCTCTTCTGGGCAGCTCCTGCCGTGGTCTCAGTGGCCACTTTCAACGTCTGCATCCTCATGGGTACCCCATTAACAGCAAGCAAAGTTTTTGCAGCATTAGCGACTTTCAGGATCCTCCAAGAGCCAATTTACAATCTCCCTGAGTTGCTCTCGATGATTACGCAGACTAAAGTATCGCTGGATAGAATTGCAAGTTTCGTATTTGAAGACCAAGAAGGAGAAGAGGAGGAGGGAAGATACTTCAGGGTGGCAGAGTGCAATGCTGACATGAACATTGGTGTTGGTGAGATAGACATGAAGGAAGGTGGATTCTCTTGGGAAATGTACGGCGAGAAGCCCATGGTTACAACCATCAATCTGCAAATCAAGAGAGGACAAAAGATTGCCGTCTGTGGCTCTGTGGGTTCTGGGAAATCAAGTCTCTTGTTGAGCATCTTGGGGGAGATTCACCGAGTTTCAGGAGATGCAGTTGTAGTCTCTGGTTCGAAGGCGTACGTTGCTCAGAGTGCTTGGATTCAGACGGGTACCATAAGTGAGAACATTCTGTTTGGTAGAGCGAAGGACGATAATTTATACAGTACTGTGTTGAGGGCCTGTGCGTTAGAGAAAGACCTCAGTAGTTTTCCTTATGGAGATCAGACTCTAGTTGGAGAGAGAGGTGTGAATTTGAGTGGGGGCCAGAAACAGAGGATCCAATTAGCAAGAGCTCTCTATAGCAATGCTGATGTCTATCTCTTGGATGACCCTTTTAGTGCTGTTGATGCTCACACTGGTTCCCATCTTTTCAAGGTACGACCATCCTTCCTTTTGTAAAAATAAGGATTTGAAGCGATAACATTATATTACTTCTTCAAAATCTGCATCAGGAATTCAACATTTTATAAGCTAATTCTCCTTTTTCAAGACACATGCTGCCAAAAGAAACGTTTTTTTTTTAAATGCTCATACAGCCGCTGTAAAAATTGTCTGCTTGCTACTTAATTACGGAGATGGAATCTTTGCTGACCATTCATGAGGAAGCTGTCGTAAGTTTTAGTTTGATATGGCGCAGGAGTGCCTTATGGGGTTCTTGGCTGACAGGACGGTGGTTTATGTTACTCATCAGCTTGAGTTCCTCTCCGCTGCTACAGACCTGGTTCTGGTACGCCCCTCTCTTCTCTTGGTGTCTGTCTTATCTGCAAGAAATATGCAGTTTAAGCACAGACTGCCATCGTTTCCTTTTCAAAAGTAGATAGAGGTTTCAATCTGCCCATCAGCTTCAAGTTTAATTTCATTAGTTGTTTCAGCGATTCATTATTTAAGATCATATTTAATTCTATCTACCTGATTACTGCTTAGCGCTATCATCTCCGCAAGTTGCATGCGACCTTCATTTTCATCTCCTTGGTTTACATCTAATCTATTGTTTTCCTGTCGGTTTGGTATCTTAATTGCCGATTAGGAGGTGCATATTTTCCTTGTCTTATCCCAATTGTCATTTAATGTAAAATCTTCGGATGCTCTGCCATTGCCCACTGAACAAAAGATACGCAGGCTGCATATTGATCTTTTAATCTTTCAATCGCACTAGAGTATTCGAAAAGCAAGCAGCTTTTTCTGAACTTTTGCAGTGTTTCCATCTGCATGCCTTTGGATCAGTTGATTCACTTCCCCGTGGGTCAGTCCATCCTTCACAGAAAGGGATGCTTTTCTTTTCATGAAATAAAAAGCCTCTAGAATTTGAAAGTTTACTACTTACCACCCCCTCGAACTAAGAAACATGATTTACGGCTTGGTTTGAGCTTTGGTAAGCTTCCATTATTTGACAAAAACATTGGCATCCATGTCGTGGAATTTTCATCCTTTCTCATCTCCATACATACGTTGGAATATTTTGACATATGGATGATAAGAAAAGGAAAAAACCCAGATTTTAACGTGGTTCGGTACTCTGTACCTACGTCCACGATAGCTCTCAAAAACATGAGAGACACACTATCTCCATCCTTTAAATAATACAGATTTTGTACAAGGAGATTTACATGCCATGTTTATCATATCAATCTCCTTGATTTCAGTATGAGGAATTACATCAGTTTGAGAGAT